>VNJZ01003658.1:0-23601 GCA_008042795.1 Drosophila asahinai
GGTAATTTTCTATTATACGGGCCCCTTCCAAAAAATAAAAATAAAAAAACCATAGATAGGGGGTGTTTCAACTTACATTTGGGTATACAAATTATGTTGGGGACGCTCTTAGTTTAGTCACAATAAATCTTTAAAGTTTTGCCTAATTCCCATACAAAATGTCGACATACTCGTATATAGTATTTACGCTAAGCACAATTTAACAAAAATTTTAAACTGCACAGCCCACTGTACCGCGACGATACACAGACAGGCGCTTGAATTTTGTGTATTCATCATTTGTCTGTGTGCGTGTTTGCTACACATTTTGTATGGGAATTAGACAAAACTTTAAAGATTTATTGTGACTAAAGTAAGAGCGTCCCCAACATAATTTTTATACCCAAATGTATGTTAAGGCAGACCCTATCTACGGTTTTTTTTTTTTAATTTTTTGGAAGGGGCCCGTATAATAGAAAATTACCAATAAAAGATAAAGTCACTGATCTCACCTTTTCAAATAATATATTTCCTAACATGATCTTTATCTAAATGCGTTCTTAAAATATAGATATGTATGATTACAATCAAATTTAGATGCTAAAGAAGGTAGTGGAAGTACTCGTCGCACATCTCATGGACGGAGGAGGCCTGTTCCTCGTCGCCACTGTTGCTGCGACGCAACGCAATCTTGTGGGCATTGGCGTACAAGTCCTCCTCCTCATCGTCGGTTTCTAAAAACGAAAATTATTAAAGGCGTTAGAGGATAAACATAGATAGTTCTTACCTCGGTACTTTTGCTTGCGGCCCAGCCTTAGCTTGGAGCTGGACAGGACTGCCTCGTCGCCCAAATCCAATTCGTTATCGCGCGAGCTCCGCGAAAAGCGAACGGGCGGAGCTAGGAACCAGTAGGATTGCAAGATGCCCTTGAGTCCCGGCATCTGGCGCAGTTCGGCGAGCTTGTGCGGCTGCCTGGACAGTGCTTGAAAGGAGCGCAGCTGGAGCGTCACCGGCTGGGACGTGCAGTTGATCAGTCTTATCACAGACTTGGCCGCCGTGGAGCAGACCATGGGATATACGCTAACGTCCGGATCCGTGGGCACATTCGTGTAGGCCACACCCAATGCCCGCCGGTTCAAATAGAACTCCAGGTGGCCGCGCGACCGGTCCAGGGAGACACCAATCAGGCAGCCCTGGGAGAACTTCTGGCCGTAGGGCAGCTGCTCGCCGCAGTGCTGGATCTTGCCGGAGTACGAGAAGCCCCAGGACTGGGCATTGGTGCCAAGGGCCGATACAAAGTGGAACTTGAACTGCCCTAGATTAACGCCCTCCGTTCCGATGCCGAACATCTAGGAGGAGAAATCGGGAAGCAGATTATTGTTAAGAGCGGACACATTGTTTGCATTGAACTTTTACTGGCGGCTTATCAGCTGGCTAGTTGGGCTGTCTGAGAAGATTTCCTCCTCCTCCTTATCTTATCGCTGCATTGTAATCTGTAATCCGTACAATGGAGCGAACAATTAAGTTATTTCCAATGGAATCGAGCACACCAGATGCCCCACAGCAGTGCTGTTCCACATTCAGGTGCGACTTTGACTGACATTCATCTCGATCCATCCATCCATGCCAACTAGTTGCCAAGCCGCTAGTGATAACCCGACCCACGCACTCACCACATCTGTGCCGGCCAGAGCCGTGATGACGCGCATCTCCCAGAAGTGCACCATGCCCGGCTTCAGCGCTCGTTTTCCCCTCACAATCGCCGTTCCTTGACTGTAGGTGGGATGGAAGACAATGTCCCTGTCCGTCACAATGGCATCCGACTCCTCTGCCGCGTGCCATTTCCAGGGATTAACGTTCCCGGGCACATCCTCGCCACAGCGACACTTGACAAGGTCGGGTATGTGGCCCTTGTGGCTGCTGACCTCGATGGAGTTGGGAAAGGGGCAGTCGCAGAAGCCGGGATTGCAGGCGTCCTGGTGCGGGGGCGGCAACATGTCGATGTTGTTGCTATTGTTCTCTAAGGTTGATCGCTTCTGACGGGCGCGCGTGCAATGATCTGGAACCGTCGGCGGTCGGCGAATGCGTCCAGTTAAACCAGCTCCACCATATATAAGCTTCTGGGAGCGATCGATCCGAACAAAAAACAAAAAGATGCGCTGTAAACAGACGCCAGCGTCGCTGTCGGCGTCGCAACCTGCGGCCTGCGTCCAAGGCGCGGGAAAATACCGAAAAATAAAGTTTTGGTATCTTTTCGTTAATTTAATAATTATTTATTTTGTTTTTTTTTTAATACATTTTATTTTATATGTTTTGTATTATTTTACTGAATTTTTTATGAACAACTTGCATAGTTTAAAAAAAAGCTGATTAAATTAACCTGGGTAGCAGTGCGCTAATCAAATAATACAAATGTACATTTAAAAAAAAAAAAAAAAAAAAAATAATTGAAATTATTTTTTAATGAATATTTTGAATATAAAGATTAAACTTAAATAATTTAATGTTTTAAATAAAAAGGAAAAGCAACACAGCTCTCAAATAAAAACTAAAACCGTATTTAATGGTAGGCCGAATGGTATTTGTTATCTTTATCGGCACGGTCATACTGCACTGACCACAAACAGCGGCTTTTTCACAACGTTTTCATTTGGGAAAATTCAATAAAAATAGGTTAATTTAAGTAAAAAATACCTGTGCATAACACCCAACAGTCATGGCGGATGCCGCAGCACGTCAGCTGCAGTACGAGTACAAGGCGGTAAGTGCAGAATCGCAACCGGAAAAACATCTCCCCCTCCATGCGGCGTCCTCGAGAGAGATTTCACAAACACACTAAATGCAATTTTCACTTTTCAGAACTCCAATCTTGTGCTGCAAGCCGATGTCCGACTCATTGAACGTCCGCGTCGCGATGAGGCCACCGGTGAGGTGTGCTCTCTGGTGGGGAAGCTGGATGGCACCCGGATGGGCGATCGATACCAGCGCACCAAGCCGGAGAAGACTGAGGAGCGCAAGGTGAAGCGGCAGAAGCGCGACGAGGCCCAGTACGACTTTGAGCGTATGAAGGGCGCCACGCTGCTCTCCGAGGGCATTGACGAGATGGTCGGCATTGTGTACCGCCCCAAGACGCAGGAAACGCGCCAAACCTACGAGGTCCTGCTCAGTTTCATCCAGGAGGCGCTCGGTGACCAGCCCCGGGACATTCTGTGCGGTGCCGCCGATGAGATCTTGGCCGTGCTAAAGAACGATCGCCTGAAGGATCGTGAGCGCAAGAGGGATGTGGACAGCTTGCTGGGCTCGGTGACCGACGAGCGATTCGCTCTGCTGGTCAATCTGGGCAAGAAGATCACAGACTTTGGCAGCGACGCTGTCAACGCTCTGGCTGCGGCGCCCAACAACGAGGAGCAGATTGACGAGACCTACGGCATCAACGTGCAGTTCGAGGAGTCCGAGGAGGAGAGCGACAATGACATGTACGGCGAGATCCGCGACGACGAGGGCCAGGATGAGGGTGAAGAGGCGCGCATTGATCATACCCTGCATGCAGAGAATGTAAGTAATGGAATTGAGAGAGAGGAACCCTTACTTAATCCACATTTTCGTTTCCAGCTCGCCAACGAGGAGGCGGCCAACAATGTAAAGAAAGACCGCACCCTGCATCCCCTGGACATCGACGCGTACTGGCTGCAGCGATGCCTGAGCAAGTTCTACAAGGATGCCATGGTGTCGCAGAGCAAGGCGGCCGATGTGCTCAAGATCCTTAAGGATGCCGCCGACGAGCGGGACTGCGAGAACCAATTGGTGCTCCTGCTGGGCTACGATTGCTTCGACTTCATCAAGCAGCTGAAGGTGAACCGCCAGATGATCCTGTACTGCACCATGTTGGCCTCGGCCCAAACGGACAGCGAGCGCCAGAGGATTCGCGAGAAAATGCGCGGCAACTCGGCCCTGGCCAAGATCCTCAGGCAGCTGGACACGGGCAAGTCCGAGGAGCAGGAGGAGGGCGAGACGCGGGGCAGCAAGCGCGGCAAGGGCGATGCCGAGGACGGGGGAGCAGCAGCGGCCGGTCAAGTGGCCGGTGTGCGTCAGCTTCTCGAGCTGGATGAGCTGGCCTTCACGCAGGGATCCCATTTCATGGCCAACAAGCGGTGCCAGCTGCCCGATGGCTCGTACAGGAAGCAGCGCAAGGGCTACGAGGAGGTGCACGTGCCGGCCCTGAAGCCAGTGCCCTTCGACTCCAGCGAGGAGCTGCAGCCCGTGGACAAGCTGCCCAAGTACGTCCAGCCGGTGTTCGAGGGCTTCAAGACGCTCAACCGCATCCAGAGTCGCCTGTACAAGGCCGCGCTGGACAGCGATGAGAATATGCTGCTGTGCGCCCCCACCGGAGCGGGCAAGACCAACGTGGCGCTGCTCACCATGATGCGGGAGATTGGCAAGCACATCAACGAGGACGGCACCATCAATGCGCAGGACTTCAAGATCATCTACGTGGCGCCCATGAAGTCGCTGGTGCAGGAAATGGTGGGCAACTTTGGGCGGCGCCTCGCCTGCTACAACCTCACGGTCTCCGAGTTGACCGGCGACCATCAGCTGACCCGGGAGCAGATTGCGGCCACCCAGGTGATAGTGTGCACGCCGGAAAAGTGGGACATCATCACGCGGAAGGGCGGAGAGCGGACGTTTGTGAGCCTGGTACGCCTGGTCATCATCGATGAGATCCATCTGCTGCACGACGAGCGAGGGCCGGTGCTGGAGGCCCTGGTGGCGCGTACCATTCGGAACATTGAGACCACGCAGGAGGAGGTGCGCCTGGTGGGATTGTCGGCCACGCTGCCCAACTACCAGGACGTGGCCACCTTCTTGCGCGTGAAGCCGGACAAGGGGCTCTTCTACTTCGACAACAGCTACCGGCCCGTGTCCCTGGAGCAGCAGTATATCGGTGTGACCGAGAAGAAGGCCCTGAAGCGCTTCCAGGTGATGAACGAGATCGTTTACGAGAAGACCATGGAGCATGCCGGCCGGAATCAGGTGCTCGTGTTTGTGCATTCGCGCAAGGAGACCGGCAAGACGGCGAGGGCGGTGCGGGACATGTGCCTGGAGCAGGACACCCTCGGCAGCTTCCTCAGGGAGGGATCGGCCAGCATGGAAGTGCTGCGCACCGAGGCGGAGCAGGTAAAGAACACGGAGCTTAAGGAGCTGCTGCCCTACGGCTTTGCCATCCATCATGCCGGAATGACGCGTGTGGATCGTACCCTGGTGGAGGATCTCTTTGCCGACCGGCACATCCAGGTGCTTGTCTCCACCGCCACCCTGGCCTGGGGCGTGAATCTGCCGGCGCACACGGTAATCATCAAGGGCACGCAGGTCTACAACCCCGAGAAGGGCCGCTGGGTGGAGCTGAGTGCCCTGGATGTCCTGCAGATGCTGGGTCGTGCGGGAAGACCGCAGTATGATACGAAAGGTGAGGGCATCCTGATCACAAACCACAGCGAGCTGCAGTTCTATCTCTCGCTGCTCAACCAGCAGCTGCCCATCGAGTCGCAGTTCATCTCCAAGCTGCCCGACATGCTGAATGCTGAGATTGTCCTCGGAACAGTGCAGCATCTACAGGATGCAGTCAACTGGCTGGGCTACACGTACCTCTACATCAGGATGCTGAGGAATCCCACGCTGTACGGGGTGTCGCACGATGCCATCAAGGCAGATCCCTTGCTAGAGCAGCATCGGGCGGATCTGCTGCACACCGCCGCCTGCTGCCTGGAGAGGAGTGGCCTGGTCAAGTACGAGCGGAAGACGGGACACTTTCAGGTCACCGATCTGGGGCGGATCGCCTCTCACTATTATTTGACGCACGAGACTATGCTGACGTACAACCAGTTGCTCAAGCAAACGCTCAGCGAGATCGAGCTGTTTCGCGTGTTCTCGCTGTCCTCCGAATTCCGACACATCTCGGTGCGGGAGGAGGAGAAGCTGGAGCTGCAGAAGCTGATGGAACGCGTGCCCATTCCCATCAAGGAGTCCATCGAGGAGCACAGCGCCAAGGTGAATGTGCTGCTGCAGGCCTACATCTCGCAGCTGAAGCTGGAGGGCTTCGCCCTGATGTCGGACATGGTGTTCATCACCCAGTCCGCTGCCCGCTTGATGCGTGCCATCTTCGAGATCGTCCTGACCCGGGGCTGGGCTCAGTTGGCGGACAAAACGCTGACGCTGTGCAAGATGATCGACCGGCGCATGTGGCAATCGATGACGCCGCTGCGCCAGTTCAAGAAGATGCCCGACGAGATAGCCAAGAAGCTGGAGAAGAAGCACTTCCCCTGGGCCCGGCTCTACGACCTGGAGCCCCACGAGCTGGGTGAGTTGATTCGCGTGCCGAAACTGGGCAAGACCATTCACAAGTTCGTGCACCAGTTCCCCAAGCTGGAGCTCTCCACGCACATTCAGCCCATAACCCGGGGAACGCTGCGGGTGGAGCTCACCATTACGCCCGATTTCCAGTGGGACGAGAAGGTGCACGGCCAGTCGGAGGGATTCTGGGTGCTCATCGAGGACGTGGACTCGGAGCTCATTCTGCATCACGAGTTCTTTCTGCTGAAGCAGAAGTACTCCCAGGACGAGCACCAGCTGAAGTTCTTTGTGCCCGTCTTTGAGCCCCTGCCGCCGCAGTACTTTTTACGGATTGTCTCGGATCGCTGGATTGGGGCAGAGACCCAGCTGCCCGTGTCCTTCCGCCACCTGATCCTGCCCGAGAAGAACATGCCGCCGACGGAGCTGCTGGATCTGCAGCCGCTGCCCATCAGTGCCCTGCGTCAGCCCAAGTTTGAGGCCTTCTACGCGCAGCGCTTCCCCCAGTTCAATCCCATCCAGACGCAGGTCTTCAACGCGGTCTATAACAGCGATGAGAACGTCTTTGTCGGAGCCCCAACTGGCTCTGGAAAGATGACCATTGCGGAGTTCGCCATCATGCGGCTGTTCACCACGCAATCGGATGCCCGATGCGTCTACCTGGTCTCCCAGGAGGCCCTCGCCGACCTGGTCTTCGCTGATTGGCATGCCAAGTTCGGGGCGCTGGACATCAAGGTCGTTAAGTTGACGGGCGAAACGGGCACGGATCTCAAGCTGATTGGCAAGGGACAGCTGGTGGTCACGACGGCGGACAAGTGGGATGTTCTGTCGCGCCGATGGAAGCAGAGGAAGAACGTGCAGCTGATCAACCTGTTCATTGTGGACGAACTGCAGCTGGTGGGCGGCGAGGATGGGCCCGTGCTGGAGATTGTTTGCTCGAGGATGCGGTACATTAGCTCACAGATCGAGAAGCAGATCAGGATTGTGGCTCTGTCCGCCTCGCTGACCGATGCCCGGGATGTGGCCCAGTGGCTCGGCTGCAATCCCAATGCCACCTTCAACTTCCACCCGAGTGTGCGTCCCATTCCCCTGGAGCTGCACATCCAGGGCTTCAATGTCACGCACAACGCCACCAGGATTGCCACGATGTCGAAGCCCGTCTACAATGCCATCCTGAAGTACAGCGCCCACAAGCCTGTCATAGTTTTCGTCTCGTCGCGGAAGCAAGCCCGGCTCACGGCCATCGATGTCCTGACCTACGCTGCCTCGGACCTGCAACCGAACCGTTTCTTCCATGCCGAGGAGGAGGACATCAAGCCCTTCCTGGAGCGAATGACGGATAAGACTTTGAAGGAGACTCTAGCCCAGGGAGTGGCCTACCTGCACGAGGGACTCTCCTCCTCCGACCATCGCCTGGTGGAGCAGCTCTTCGACTCGGGAGCCGTGCAGGTGGCCGTTGTGTCCCGGGATCTCTGCTGGGGCATGAGCATCTCCGCCCACTTGGTCATCATCATGGATACGCAGTTCTACAATGGCAAGAATCATTCCTACGAGGATTATCCCATAACGGATGTGCTGCAGATGATCGGACGGGCAAATAGGCCCAACGAGGATGCGGATGCCAAGTGCGTTCTGATGTGCCAGAGCAGCAAGAAGGACTTCTTCAAGAAGTTCATCAACGAGCCACTGCCCATCGAAAGTCACTTGGATCACCGCATGCACGATCACTTCAACGCCGAGGTGGTGACCAAGACGATTGAGAACAAACAGGATGCCGTGGACTATCTGACGTGGACGTTCCTCTACCGGAGATTGACCCAGAATCCCAACTACTACAATCTCCAGGGTGTCACGCATCGCCATCTGTCCGATCATCTGTCCGAGTTGGTGGAGAACACACTGAGCGATCTGGAGCAAAGCAAGTGCATCAGTGTGGAGGATGACATGGACACGCTGCCCCTCAATCTGGGCATGATTGCGGCCTATTATTACATCAATTACACAACTATTGGTAAGCAGAAATAATATATTTACTTATTTTGTTCAAGAAACATTGTGGCAGGGCTTCGAAAAGGCGCGAACATATATTTTAACTTGTCAGAACAAACGCCTCCTCGGGAGAGACTCGCTTACAGACCAATGTTAGTTAACATAGGCTTAGCATAGGTTTTAAATATGTATCGTTAACTATCGGTATTGTATTGTTATCGGGATCTGATGTCAGTGTGACCCTCTACGAGCCTACTACAACATATTTAACTTAATTTTAAATTACAAATCATCATTTCTTCCCACAGAACTTTTCAGCTTGTCTCTAAACAGTAAAACCAAAGTGCGGGGACTGCTGGAGATCATCTCATCGGCAGCGGAGTACGAGGATGTGGTGGTCAGACACCATGAAGAGCAGGTCCTGCGCACTCTCTCCCAGCGATTGCCGAACAAGCTCACCGGACCCAATGAAACGGCTCCGAAGTAAGTTAAGCTATTAATCAATAAATTATCCTTAAATTCTAAGCCCGTTCCCCTTTGCAGATTCAATGATCCGCACATCAAGACCAACTTGCTGCTTCAGGCTCATCTCTCGCGTCTGCAGCTGGGTCCTGAGCTCCAGGGCGACACCGAGCAGATACTCAACAAGGCCATTCGCCTCATACAGGCCTGTGTGGACGTGCTGAGCTCGAACGGTTGGCTGTCGCCGGCCGTGGCTGCCATGGAGCTGGCCCAGATGGTCACGCAGGCCATGTGGAGCAAGGACTCGTATTTGCGACAGTTGCCGCACTTCAGTGCCGAGATTGTCAAGCGATGCACAGAAAAGGTGAGGGATTGCGACACAAATACTAGCCTCAATGGGACTCTAACCTAATATTATTTTGCTTTGCAGAAAATCGAAACCGTTTTCGATATCATGGAGCTGGAGGATGAGGATCGCACTCGGCTGCTGCAGCTCTCCGACTTGCAAATGGCCGATGTGGCACGCTTCTGCAATCGCTATCCCAACATTGAACTCAACTACGAGGTGGTGGACAAGGATCGCATCAACTCCGGTGCTACAGTCAATGTTGTGGTTCAGCTGGAGCGCGAGGATGAGGTCACTGGCCCCGTTATTGCTCCGTTCTTCCCTCAGAAACGCGAGGAGGGCTGGTGGGTCGTTATCGGTGATCCCAAGACCAATTCCCTGCTCTCGATCAAACGGCTAACGCTCCAGCAGAAGGCCAAGGTCAAGCTGGACTTTGTGGCCCCCAGTCCGGGCAAGCACGACTATACGCTGTACTACATGAGCGATTCCTATTTGGGCTGCGATCAGGAGTACAAGTTCTCCATCGAAGTGGGCGACTTCCGATCGGAAAGCGACAGTGAGTCGGATTAAGACAGGCAAATTTTAAAGAAGCAAAAAGTGGGGCATAGTTGCGCGAATAAAGACCAAGCAATCTTCTTCAATTGCAGTCGTAGAACTACAAATTGTGCACAAAAAACGTATATAAATGTGTACAAGCATACATAAGAAAATAAAATACAAATTTTAAAACTATAATAATCTTTGATGTCTAAAATAAATATTTAAGGCAAAGTTGCACAGAATTATCTATTGTGCCCGTAGATTTCTGTTTCGATTTCTGGTTCCTCAAAAAAGTCTATTGAAGTCGCAAAGTCTTCTGGATTTGGTTGATCTCTTGTTGTCCCTCGCTTTTTCTTTAAGGATAAACCTTTGTGTCGTGACATAAAACCACGAAACCATTCCAATTCGGCCATTTCGTAACGATCCCAAGACTTTTGATAGTTGAGCTTGACTTCTATTGCATATTGGTAAGCCAATGAGCGGGCATGTACGGAAGTCAAGCCTCTATAAATATTGGCAGCATCTAGAAGATATTGTTCCAAGCAGTGCTCCCTTAGATGGCAGAATACCTATGACACATGCACATTGAATAGGATAATTAAACTTTTAGACCATGATGAAATAACATAAGGTGGTCTCGTCGGCAACTGACATCCACTTATTGTATGCTTACAATAAGTGCGAGTGAAAGGAACACAGTAAACTGAGTGTCGTATTGAGTGTGAGTGAGGCGGCAATATGATTGTTGATTAACCCTTAGCATGTCCGTAGGCTTTGAATATGCCACTTATAATAAAATAACGAGATTTTTTTTTAAAGTTTGATTTTTAATAATTTTGAGTTTCCAATTAATCGCTGCTTTTGGTTCTTAATACTAATTTTTTTGTTTAGGTACTTAATTCTAAAATATATTCTTATTTTAAAGTAAAACGAAATAACTAGTTTATCCAGCTCTACATTTTGTGCTGCGATTACTAATTTTTCTTTTAAATGGTTTGTTTCTTTAAAATTTTCTTTTGTATAACGAGAAAAAATTATTTCTAGCTCTTTCAGCATATTTTTGAATTGATCAGTATTTCATATTAATGCGTGCACGCTCAAGGGTTAATGAAAAAATAGAACAAAATTCGTCCGCATACAACCTTTCCTGTCAACGAGCAAACGTGCACTGAAATAAGTGGATACTTCGTAAAACTTCGGCTCACGACGAGGTGGTCTCGACCACCTTATGTTATTTCATCATGGCTCGGATTTTCCCCTTCCCGGTAACTAGCCAGACTATTCGTGGAAAATCGCTTTATTTTAAAAACAATGGTTTTGACTATTATCCGATAATTTTAAACAGAACACACCCTCAAGTTGTAATCTGTCGACATCTCTTTATTGACGCATCGCCTTAAACAATTTAACTAAAATTTTCCAATCAACACAGACACCACAACTCCAGCTTAGGCAAACAAGCGCAGCTCGTCACGCGCCTCGATGCACTTGGGCGGCGAAGGTGTCTCGAATTCGCCTAGCTCGGCGTCGTAGTAGAGGGCAGCGCGGTAGGGGCGCAGCTCCCATGGCACCTGCTGCTCCATGGTGGTCAGTGTGACGCCCAAATCCTCCAGCGTGGGCACACCAGTTAGGACCTTGTCGGTGACGGCCTCGCGCTCGATGCGAGCGGGATGCAGGCCACCGATCGGTGTGCCTGGGCAGATCCAGCTGTTCAGCTTGGCCTTCAGCAGGAAGCTGGGGTCCCAACGCATGTCGTAGCGCATGTAGCCCCAGCGCTTTTGATCCTTGCGCATCAGGCGATGGAACCAGTCGACCAATTCGCTGAGCTGGTAGCGTTTGGGTCCAACAGCCTGATAGATGCGTCCAGCAGAGTCCGGATCCTTGGCAGCATTGATGATGGCCTGGGCCACATCCGAAACGAAAACAGGCTGCTTCACAGTCTTCTCGCCTTTATGCCACAGCGGCATCGAGCGGAACTGACGACGCCAGATGTGGGCGTAGTAGCGCAAGAAGCGATCCTCAGAGCCGTAGATATCCGCTGGGCGGATAATGGTGGCATTGGGGAAGGCATCGCGGACACGCAACTCACCCTCGTACTTGCTCTTGAGCCACTCGCTGCCGCCCTTCACATACAGATCCTTAGGATGAGCCTCCACATTGAGGGAAGACAAATGGATCAAGCGCTCCACGCCAGCCTCACGGCAGATTCTTGGGAAAAAGCATGGGGAAAATATTAGAAGTTTCAACACAATAAACGTTTATGGTATTTACCTGGCGATCCTCTCCGCGCCGTTGACGTGCACATCCTTGAACTTGAAGTTCTTGGTCTCGAAATCCCTGCCCACCAAATTGATGACCACGTTCGAGTGCTTCACCGCCTCGCGAATGGACGCAGGGTCTTCCAGGTTGTAAAAGTGGAACAGCACCTGACCGAGATCGCCGGTAACCTTTAGGCGGATCACATCGGAGTCGTCGCCGCGGTATGGCAGGATCATCTGACTGCCAGATTTGCCCAGCTTGTTGCACACATAACGGCCCACAAAGCCGGTGGCTCCGAAAACGGTGGCCACAATCCCATTGAAGCTACTGCGTCCTCCAGTGCCGCGCTTCATTGCAGCCGGATTTGTGGTTTTCAGCGGACGGGGTCCATCCTCCGGGGGAGCGGCGGCGGCGGAGTAGCCGCGCAGGCACAGGACGCCAACCACACCACTGCCATGGTGCTCTAGATGCGGAAGATTAGCAATAAATAATCCAAGTATTAGCAACAACATTTGTGCAAAACTGAAGAGATTACATAATTTGCTTGCCAGCCGCTGAGCGGTTGACAGGCGACGGAACTTACTGGCCAATTGCATGTTGCGGGTTAGTACTATGGCGGCCATCTCGTACCGGCGCAAGGACTAAAACGGCGGATTTACTTGCTTAAAATCGTATTTTATTTCGGGCCGTTTTCGTCTACGCCTGCAGATGAAAACAGTGCCTGCGAATGGTCACGACCGCTGTGAATGGCAAATGTCACGACAAGAAGGGCTGCCAGACTGACAGAACTGCAATGAAAAGGTGGCAGCACCTAAGAAAATAACGAACTTTTTTGTTATTATTTAAATAATATATTTAATTTTGTTAAAAATTAAATGGATTATGTTTTTCTTATAAAACTGAATATTTGTGTAAATATTTGTATTAAATGATTTTATTTTAGGGGATTTATATTTATTCAACGATCTTCTAATTAATATATTATCACCTGAAGATACTTTTCCAAAGTAGAAAACCAATATTAAAGATTTTATATTTATTATACATTTTGAATTTTGAAAACACAGACCATTATATTATTAAAACTCTTATGAAATGGTGAAGAAATACTCCCATCATATTTAATTATGATTCAAAGACCTTGCTTCGGTTATCTTGATTAATTACTCACTAATCTGTACTTCGGGTTGACAAATACTGTCGTACTCTGCTCGACTGCCGTTTAATTTATGAATATTTTTTATTTGGACAAATAAGACGTAAGCCAACCATGTCCCAGTTGAAACGAAACTGCCTTGGCAGCCCGTCAAACCGCTGACTTTTTATCTAACGTGCGTGGCTTAATTGCAATTTCTGGCCTGCGGAACATTTAATAAGGCACGCCTTGGGTTCTGTAAACGTTAAAGTAAAGTTAGCAGTCGCCTTCTAGCTGTAAAACTGAGGAGAGCAACGGTATCGTACGGAATCGGGTGTAATTTATATAGAATCCTGACGCTTACTTTAGACCGTCATATCATCGCCGATAAGCATTTTGAACAAAAGTGAGCTCTTGTGGTTAATTTGTTGATAATGGATACACATTGTTGCGGTCAGAAGTAAAATACTATAGTGATGGCTATACTAAAATACTCGGGGAATAGTCGGGTTTGATAAGCCAATAACGTGCCACACAAACAAATTTGCGAAGAAAAGCAGCAGGCTTGGAATTTCACGTGTTTTGGAAGATTCTTCTTTTTCTTCATCAGTATTCGCGTATTCGTGGTTACCATTCTATAGAAGCAGTTGGGACTTCTAGCTTGATGCTAGATAATAAATAATTTTAAACATTTTTAATAACAAACAAATGTTTCCTATCTCTTTCCGAACCTTTCTATTTAAAGGACAATGTACGAAAAATATTTAATTTTTTTAATGATTTGGTAGTGAAAGTTTTCGTTCTTAAGTGCTTTTTTTACGACAAAATTAAAATAAATGACCCCTGACCTCGAGCCGGACACTCCTACAATAAAAACAACACACAGGTCAACAACAAACAAAAACGAATAAATTACTTAATTTTTTTTTTATCATTCATATAAGTAATTTATTGTTTTTGTGTATTTTTTGTTTTAATATTTAAAATAATTTGTCTCAGTGCAATTCTATAAATGTTTGTGTGTTTATCTCTTCTAGATATTCTTCTTATAAAATCCCTCTTTCTAAAAATACGCTTTCAAAAGCAAAATAAACTGGGGCCTACTGTAATTATATTTTATAATATTTTGCGCTTGTGTCTTAACGGCAGTTGTTAGTATGATTGTGTTAAATCAGTGCGTTTAACTATTGTGGCTGCTGTAATTCCGCTGCGATTACCATATGTACGCATCATAAACACTTTGTTTTTCGCTGTTATTAGTAGTGTTGTTGGCTCTTAAGCTCATAAAAACCACGATAACATGCATGTATTATAAATACATACGCACCTGATACTTGACACGTTCGGACATGGACACTCATGCTTACATGCTCTCCTTTTCCATTTTTCTCTCTCACCGGCTCTTCACCTTTTACTCTTTAACTCTCTCCCCTCTTTCATCGCTGGCCGTCAGCTGATAATTTTCAACCTGCACACGCACTTTTACACCCACACTTTCGCTATTGCTCTCTCTCTCTCTCTCTCTCGCTAGCTTTATCTCTTTGCCCCCTGTGCATAAACACACGCACACGGGCAGTTTTACGCTCACTTTCAATTCGCGAGCATTCCGTTTTGCCGGCTGTGGTCATTGCTATTGTTGCTTTTGTTCGTCTATCTCTGTGCGTTTTATACCCTTTGCTAGGTTATTTTGGTTTATGTAGATTAATATAGCACCAACATTATTAAATACCCATTAAATTCGATCATTGTCGGGTAATACTAAAAAAAATCCAGGGACAAATTGGACTTACTTTAAAACAAATAACTGTGAAATCAGAATTAGTTCCAAATTCCTTAAAAATAGCACACCTTGCTTTCACTTTTATAGCAGTTATCAGTCTGAAAGAATTTTACAATAAATCCTAATACATTTTACACATTTTACAAACCTATTTTATTAATATGAATAATTTCATTTTCGGAACCCTTAAATATATATGTACATATATGTAGATAAGTAAATAAATCGTTCAAACACTAATTGTATATGGTCTAGTGTACTTTCATCCCATTTGTATACCTGAGCGTTTAGGGTATTTGCAAGTCGACTCACGTCATAGGTATACAGTGCTTTCTCAAATTAGTGTGCTATATATTTTACCTCAATCGCTTCGCTTCGGCTTTGACGATCATTCGTTTTTGAGCCGCGCTGCAGTGAACATCGCTCAATAATTCGCTCCCAAAAATTCGGCACCGCAGCTCAACAGGTGGCGCGCGTGTGGGACTGCAAAATTATAAATCTAGTGCGTGCGTGTTGTTTCTGTGGAATAATAACAATAAAATAAAAAGAAAAGCAAATTTTCCAAAGCAATTTACTACATTTGTGTGTGGTGCCGCTAAAAATAGCGAACGAACAACAAGGGACACACGCGCTTTTCAGCTTATCACAAAGAGTGCAAAAAGACGGTAAATTTCCAGTTCTAAGCCAAAATCCCATTTTAGACTAATTTCTCGTAGACTGATAAGGGCTTTCGGCCTTGTGGCTTGTTTGGCTTCATATCTGGGGTCCAGGAATCGAAACACACCTTAGATATATAGATGACTGATTCGTTAGCAGGCGGGACTGTTAATCTATTTAGCAAGTGATTATTAAGACGCCTCGCGCCTCTTGGCACCGCGGTGAAAATATTACCCCAACAGCTAAAATAACACCCATCTGCGCGGTATAAAAATAAATTTGATCGAAATTAATGCTAATTAAAGGTTATATCTGTCTACGATCCTCCAGTCGTCTGGTGAGGGGCTGAGATTGATTCAGCCCAAAAACAAATTCTCACCCGCGAAGTTAATTCAATGCAAATTGATCCGAAAGCCTTGGCTCAAGTGCTCAAGAACCCAGACCCAGGCCCCCGTTTTCCCAGTGTAATATTATAAACAATTACTCTCAACCGTTAGCTTGTTGATATTGTTCTAGCAATGGAGGAACAAAAAATGGTGCTTGAAAAAATATTAAATTAAACTTGACAATCATTTCTACGAGTTTTTTGATAGAAGTTACAGGTTTCAAATATAAGAAGTGCATCTAAAGTGTTTTAACCGTAAATTATACATTAAATAATTTTAAAAATATAACTACTGTTTCTTATAAAATATTTATTAAGCAAATATTTTTTGAAGTCTATCACTTTGACCGCAACTGCATACTTATTTTTTGTTCCATTTTTTTTTTTTGCCCATTAAGTGTAATTGAAATGGGTCTTTAGTAATCAGCATTTATATCAATTTGAGTATTATTAGTATTATATCGCATCAATAAAATCTGACATATAATGCAACTTGATCACGTTTCTTGTGAGGATGCAGTGAAAGTGCTTTCCAGGGCGTTTTTTTTAAATAATGATAAAGGGCGCAGATCTCACGTAGACGGAGATGCATAAAAGCGCAATTAAAATATTTACACTTCTTTGTTGAATTCAAAGGCAGAATTTCATTGAATCATTGTGAGCTTCAGAGCTTGGTATGAACAGGTGGTCAGTACTTTACTATAGACGCAAATAAACAAATACTTAAAAGTATTAAATAAGAATAGTAACTGGAGAAACGTATTATAAATATAATATTAAGTTACATAGAAGCAGAAAAAAAGGTACATTAGTATTGTTTTATTCAGATAAAAAAAAACATTGTCTAGACTCTAGATGGATAAAAGTAGATTACTTTTGTATTTACCTTCCTAAATTGGCTGTTATTGCTAAACATAATTTTGTACTTACTTAAAATAACACGGAATACGTTTAATATTAATTCTTTCCATATTTCTTGAATATATATTACATCAAGCTTATATGAACAATTTTCAAGATGTTTTCTCCTTCCGTCCTTTAATTTTATTTTATTTAACAAATTAAGTCTAGCATACAATGTTAAACTTAATAATTATTTAACCGAACACTAGCAGCGGTGGCCTTCGACTCAGTTCCTTTAAAGTTTACTTAAGATAAGGAACTGGATAAGAAAATCGCAAATTCAATTTTTTTAGAATTTAATTCAACATTATACATTTTCTAATTACTTTATTATTTAAATTTTCAGCTAGTTTTATCAAAGCTTACAATTACAAACCTATAAATTTACATATTTTGAATTTTCTAATTGCAATTAATTACATACTTTTTAAATAGGCTTTGATTTTCTCAGAAAATTATCTTCAACAGGTTTTTCTTAGCTCATTTATTTTAATGATATTAAAACTGGAGCTTCTAAGAAACTATAAAAATTCCTTTCATAGCTTAAAGTCTTTACGGATTTATTATGAAAATACCCCTGTACTCACATAGCAACATTTATCGCTGGCAACATTGTGGGGTCTTATCAACATTCCCAATCGAATCCCCCGTCTAGCGATGGCATTTTAACCCACCTGAAAGCCGGGTTGTTTTCGATATTGTTTTTCGAACCCACCGTTATCAGGGCAGACCTGTCCAATTTCCATAATCGCACTGAAATGAGATAGCGATAGGGGCAACGGCAACAGAGAGCTATCTCTGTCTGCTTATCAGGTGTCTGGTTTTGGCGCGTTCGAAAAGTGTTCAAATATGGCCCACTGGCAACTGCTAATTGCCAGCGACAACAAAGTAATAAAATATTGGCAGCACACTTTGTCTATGGCCCAGCAGCTAGAGTGATACACAATAACAATATTGATAGAATTTAAAATTAAAGCGATCGCGTTTTCGGTTCCCTTGGAGAATTAGGAATTCCAAAGGCATCGGCGACCTTGTCATCGCATTTGAGATGGTCAAAATAAAAGGCTAGTATTGGTAATATAAACAGGCCAGGGACCTACTGCATAGGAAGTAGTTTTTAATTCAATTTCAAAATCTACGCAAAAATCAAAGTAACATTTTTTGTTTTCGGCCAAATATATATAATTGGTATGCAGGCAATGGCCCGAACCGAAAGAAACAAAATGATGGCACCTGGTGACAAATCAAAGCAAATACGAAATGTTATTGGTCCCGAATTTTATTGTGAGCCAACAAAAAAAGAAGACTTTTGTTGAGGTTTCCAATTGATGAAGTGAAGATCTAATTGACAATCGAGTTGTCAACTGTTTGCTGAGATTTATGATCTGGATTTTACGCCATATTCGGTGTCGTCGTAAAATACACAAAGTCCCGGATTTGGAAAGTGATAAAAAAACAGGAGAGTATGGAAGTAATACATTTCCAGAATATATTTTAATTTGTATGGTTTAAAATTTTACTTAAAAGTTCAAAGTTAAAATAAAAAGTACTTTAAGCTGTAAGATTTTATATTTTGTCTTAATTTGCCTTCCTTTTTTCAAGGCTTATATTAGAATTATCTTCACATTCCTTAATTTTCTAAAGTGTTTAAGTGTTCTCAGCTTGACATCCACATACCATCCATATCACACCATATTTTATCTTTATCTAGAGGATCAATTCGTTATCGGCTCTGTTCCCTGGCAACTACAGCCACAAAGTATCTGTATCTGTGCTCTTTTTCATATTCTGTATCTCAACTTATATCTTTTGTTATCTCGTGCTCGAGCCTCTGTTCCACTGCCGCCCACTGCCTCCCACCACCCCCTCCAGTTCAGTATGAAAATGAAATCAAATTGAGGAAATTAACATTTAGCGGCTGTGGCAAGTGGAACAAGTGGGAGATACAAGTACAATGTACACACATCTGTCGAGCACAGAGGCAGTATCTAAATTGTTTGTTGTTGCTACCAGCTTGTCGGACATTATCTGGCTAATAGCTATTGCTTCCACGATGTCTCTGCTGGAATAATACTATGGGAATCATTCCGATTGTTTGCCGGGGGAGTGCACAATCTAGTGCCCCCGGGGCGCCATTTAACGCTTTTGTACTTAGCCTCTAATTACACCCAACAGTCTAAAACAATAGATTATATCAGTTGATCGATTCCAATTAATTGCCACTGCTGCACGTGTGACAATCTCAAAATGCAATTTAAAAGTCGACAGGGTGCAGGGCATGAGGTAGCATCACTAAATAAAATATAGAATTCTGCCTCTGACAGTGATCATTTGCGTGTATACTTATTAAGTATTCCAGTTGGCAGCAGCGAGAGATATAAATCAGGAATCAGGGGTATTGCAAAGGCGGAATAAGGTGGATCTTATTAGGGGGGAGATAATTATATCGAGTAGCCCTAAGCAAGCTATAATTTATAGGTTTAGTAGTAGAGTGATTTAAAAGTTTTATAAAAATCATATAATAATCTCAAATCAAGTAAAAATCAATAATTGTATAGAAATTAAATTAGGAAATATTTTTTAAGCTTCCTACTCAACAGCTAATTGATCCTTGAATTTTCTTGAGATTGAACATTTGGATTATCCGAAAAAAAATCCATTAATTCCATTAAAAACAGCGACGACATGTCCCACCGATAATTAAGCTACTTGAGGGCATTTAAAAATTACAAATGACCGACCGAATAGGGTTCAACCTTGCAAAGTTACATTGCGGCAAGCAAACACAGACCAATCGACGACGCGCCGGAGAAGCCAACAAACAATCGGTAGCCATATATTCACGATCACGTAAAGTTACGTCAATGTCGCAGGCGATCGGTGTGATCGATCCAACGAGATTCGCTGGTAAAACGAGCCCATTTAGCATCTTCATTTGCATGCCATGCAGGAGGAGCTCCAACCCAGGCCCAGGCCCATGCCCACATCATGATCATGATGATGGGTATTTGCATATGGGTTTGGCATGGCATGGGTTGAACCCTAAATATGGCAGGTTCAGCGCCTTGGTTCACTGCGGCGTAGTACCCAATCGGTGCGGTTCAATTAACTCGAACACTTGAACTTGACATGGATTGTTTAGGGGTCTTAGAAAATGAAAGGGTTATTTTAATAGCGTAATATCCAATAGGTAATATTTTTGATACTGATAATATTATATTATGGTTCACTTAAGCTTAGAACCTTATTTTTTAGTATCTACTGCTGACCTACCTCACTATTCAATGTGGATACCATGATAAAATATAGTTTGGAATTCATTATAGGAAATACCTAATGTTATTGTGAAACAGATGCTTAAAACAGCTTACTTTTCTGTAAAATATCTGACTGTTGATAGGAACTATTACTTGTTACACTCATCAACCTTTAATTAAGACCACATCTCCTATCCTTTCATCAAATTTACAGACTGCTGACAAATTGTAAATTTGTATAAGCAACAAATTAAGCCCATTTATATAGATCACACCTCTAGGTAGTTCGTTGACAATTGGTGACCTCTCCGGCTGTCATTTCCGCATGATTCCGCTTCCAATATTGAACCAACCAATTCTCACCGACAAAACTCTCCATTTTCTTTTTATATACACAGATAATGCCGGTGAAGGAGATACTTCAGCGGTGCAGGCCCATTCCCCTGTACGTGGTGCTGGTGCTATCAATCTGCTATTTTATCCTCCAATTGATCCTCAGCCATTGGACGCATGGACTCACCCTGCTGATGGCCTCCCATCACATGTTGTGCAACATTTTCGCACTCGGCGGCTGCATCATCACAATTAAGGTGAGTGGAGCAAGTTTTAATTGCTTTCAAATATGATCTTTGTCACACTGATGACTAGATCTTAGCCGAACGTTTGTATTTAAAAATATGTTTAAGCTTTTACCAGATACCACGTATAATTATAATTTCGAGGGTTCATAAAATTGTAGTATATAGAAACAAGATCGGTAAAGAACTATCTGTTTAAAATTAATATTATGCATTAATTAATAAGTAATACCTTCAACGTTTTTCTGGGGTAACATTTTGCTAAATAATATTATTGTTTGTATCGTTTACCTGGTTTTGCCCGCCGATTTTAATTATTATTATTTTTTGGCCAGGAAATGTCGCGTGCTGGTGCAAAGTCGAATCCGATGATGGTGCATTGAACTTTTATTGTAGCCCGAAAAGCAAAGCACAACAAACAGTATCGAACGCATTCCAAACACCTTTTTTTATTTTGCGGAAAACTGGTTTCGTTTGGATTTCGGGATATAATTTATGGGCGATTTTTAAATTGTTATTTTATTTTTTTTATCTTTCCCCGGGAGTGGTTCCTTTTAGTTATTATTTAGACTTATCTCAGGCGCATTCTGTCAGAGTGACTCTGTGTGGTTTGTGCCTGACGCTTATCAGCAGATTGCTGTGTAATTGCCTATTCCGAGTGTAATGCCCCTGTCTAAACACACAGCAGGTGACATGAAATCAGGTTGATTACACGGAGATATCGGACGACGACGGGCTTTAGTCACTCTCTGTTTTTGTTTTAGTTTCTCTGGCCGATATGTGGGACTACCCATATTTACGTGCCATAGTGATAGAAAGCGAAAATGGTAATATATATTTCAGAGATTTAGAAGATTTGGTCTCTTAAAGATTATTATATGGGAAATATGGGATTTTTAAATTGTGATTTGGAGTTCTATCGCAAATATTAATTACCTTGTGAAGTAATCATTTTTAAAATCTTTCGTTAATGACAAGATAAAAGAAATGAATTTTCTTAATTGCAGAATCATAAACATAATTAAGGGCCTCTTATGAATGAAGGAATTTTTAGAAAGAAAGAAAGCACAAACCTCTTTTTCAAAGAGACTTAAATATTTATTTAAATTTAAATTGAACTCTTACATGGCTTGAATTAGTTTATTATGAGCCAATACTACCTCAAATTTTATGTTATTACTTCACCTAAACTTTAAGTTAATAAAATGAATATTTATCCTTCTTAAATCTACTTTAAAATATAGCTAATTATTTATAAACTCAACACTTTTTACTTTGTAGATGTAACTACCAATAAAATAATACAAAATATTCATGTTATATCATTACAAAGCAGCTGTATTAGTTGAAATCTATTACTAAATATTAATTTAGCTTGCCCATTGATTTAAATTCAAGGTGAATACTCCCCAAAGCAAAAAGTGTCGTCGTCCGACTACAAATTTATGGAGCAGTCAAAGTTAAATATTTTATTACTGAATGGATGCAAATAATATGCGTTTGCCGCCATGGGAAAGCGTGCCAAGCACGTTTCGCAAAAGACAAAAATCAAACAAGACTTGGCCAAAAGTCGCCCTCTGTTTGTGTTCAACACCAGAAATCGAAAGCTCCCAAAGGTGGTTGGATGTAGGTGTGGACAGTTGGTTGTTGAGTGGGCCGATTCCGCACTTATATAATGGGACGAGGACCAGCGAAGCGTTAAAATAGCTGCCAACCATTGTGGAGATGGGCCAATGCCAATTGTTATGATTTGGCTTAGAAAGCATGACGACGAATGAACTATTCCATTCTATCGCAATGGTTCCATGATATTTTCTGTCAATACAAACACTGAAAAATGTAACAAAAGAGTTTTACTTTTTTCTTTTCAATAAGTTTTATCAAGTTAAATTCCAATTAATTGAAGAATTAAATCAGGAAAGAGTCAAGGTTAATTTAATGAGTTTAAATCTAAGTGAGTGGGTCGCTTTTTTTATTTTAAGATATTTTAGCATCGTTTCTTAACTCATATTACTTATGTTTTTGGGTTTATAATCAATATATTAATCAAATTCAATTATTATTACTCTAAATATTTGTAGCTAAGCATAATTATAAAATAAATATTTTTGTACCTTAAACATAAGAATAGAATGTGAAAAATATTTTTAAAATATTTTTTTATGATTCAAAAATTGTTATTATATATATGTCGGAGGATTTTCCATTTTTACGATTAATTAAAAGTAAAGCAGCAAGTTCTGTTCGTCTTCTCTGCGCTTTCTGAACTAACTCCAAAAGTCAGCTTCCCATTTTATACTTTCTACTCTATTCTTGTTCATTGTCACTCGTCTCTCTCTAACACGTTATTCAGCGCTTAACGAACAGACCTCACCTGGCAGCAACATATTGCTATCTTGCTCTGCCATGCTTTTCACTCAATTTCTAACTCCTTTCGCTTTCTTCAATAACTGCAAGTCATCATAAAACTAAGGAATTCCTGGCATAGCAACAAGCAGATTTAAGCAATTTAAGCAGCTTCTGCTTCACTTGCTCGACAAAGCAAATAAAGTAGGCCCTGTTTCGTTTGATTCGACATATATAAGCTATAGTCGTGATTTTCATCTTAAAGTAAATAGATAATATTAATAGATAGGTTTGTGTGGACGTTTTCTGAAAAGCTTAGTAAAATCGGATAATAAACATGGGAGATAAAAGCAATATGGTTAAAGGCTTATTTCGGTTATTTTATGGCAGGCCCTAAAACGCTGCACAGGCAGGCTGCGTAGGTCGTGAATGGGTTCGAGCCGTGGCCGGACTAGAAACTTTTTTTTTGCGCTTTTCATTTGTTTCCTTATTTTTTATTATTATTACAAATTTTTAATCATTTTTATACCCTTGCAGAGGGTATGATAATTTTGACCAGATGTTTGCAACGCAGTGAAGGAGGCATCTCCGACCCCATAAAGTATATATATTCTTGATCAGCATCACCAGCCGAGTCGAT
>VNJZ01003662.1:0-49218 GCA_008042795.1 Drosophila asahinai
CGGTATGTCACATGACGGTCTTGCATTATTAGTTCACGTACGCCATCGATGTTTTCTGGCACAACGGCTGTTTTTGGACGACCTTCGCGGAATTCGTCTTTGAGGGAGCGTCGGCCACGATTGAATTCGTTGTACCAGTTTTTCACAGTGCTATAGGATGGTGCTTCATAGTCATACAAAGATTTAAGTTCATCGCTGCACTCTTGTCGTGATAATCCACGCCGAAAGTTGTGAAAAATGATCGCTCGAAAATGTTCACGAGTTAATTCCATTTTTTTGCGAAATTGATTTTTTTAAGTAACTGTAAACAACACAAATGATAGTCGTACGTCAAACCGTTCTGAGTACGTTTATGCTTAAAAATGTCGAACTTTTCAATGGAAATGTCAGATTCCACCTAACAACACTTAGTGTTGCCTAGGCCAGAAATATATATAGCAGCCCACGTATTAGTATGTGATATTAACTGAACTGCAGGCAGCACCCCTTTGTGTCCGGGGAGAAGAAAACCCTTTGGCATGCGACTAACTCAATTTTCCTGGCCCGCACAATGTGCTATATGTATTACTTACTATATAATGCCATTGTCTGGACGCCTGACGCCGCCATGATAAAGCCCCGGGACAGACACTTGTTGCTCGACCGGCGGCCATTTCATTTCATTTCACTTTCAATTTATGCTCTGCCGGGCCTAAACACAATATCCTCGGCTGGTTAATTAAACGACCATGGTCTGGCAATGGGAACCGATTCGATGGGATTGGACTGGATTGTCGGACTCGTTTTGTATATAAAATACGTGTGATCCAAGGCAATTTGGAAGAACAATGCGGCATTTAACCAAGAGCACTTCAGATTTAATGGATATGTGAATTGAACTCAAAGAATGGGAAATGAACGAAATGAATGAATAGCTTTCACTATCAGAGTTGAGAATTCTTTCAATGAAACTCAAGAGAAAAATCAAAAAATATTCCTTCTTTTTTGGGTTCTTAAAACATTATTTCATCTGTGTTACTTACGAAACCCATTTAAGTAACCGCCAGCTGCCTTTTAATCAATCCCAATCTAGGAGGAGATATTTGCTTTGTAATCCAAAAATATAACCGACCAATTGTCCCTTATTTCCATTGCAGGGAAATCGACAACAGGAAGCCAGGCGACAGGAACTCCTCCGGCGAGGACAATCGGTGAAGCGCAGGCGAGGATTGCGACAGAGATGTCCACGGCAACTTGCGCCCGCTTCTGTACGCCTTTGACATCCGGCCCGGCAGGATCCGCATCAAAATTGACAGCCGGAAGCGTGACGACAGGAAGCGGAAGCGGCAACATGACGTCGTCCTACAAGAAGAAGATTCCATCAAACAGCACAGCAGCCGCAGCAGCAGCCACAAATGACAGCAGCACAACAGAGGCAACATTCACATTCAAATTGGGACGCTCCAAGGGCCGGAGTAGCAGCAACGTGGCCTCCAGCGAGTCCTCCGATCCCCTAGAATCCGACTACAGCGAGGAGGAGGAGGAGCCGGAGAAGGATCACGAGCCGGTGACCAACAGCCGGAGCAGCAGCACCGCCACCACCACCAGCAACTCCGCTGCTGGCCATGACAATGACGTCGATGACGACGACGACGACGATGATGAAGAGGAGGGAAATGGCCGGGATGGCGATGACGTGACCCATGATTCCAGCGAGAGCATCGAGGAAGACGATGGCAATGAGACGGACGATGAGGAGGACGAGGACGACTCCGAGGAGAGCAGCAGCGTGCAGACCGCGAAGGGAGTGCGCAAATACCACTTGGACGACTATCAGATAATCAAAACAGTCGGTGAGTTTGTACAAGGAAAAATACTTAGCCAAAAATAGGATAGTGGATTTTAAGATATTTTAAATTTTAATTAATTCGATTTAAAAAATATTAGTTGGACGACTATCAGATAATCAAAACAGTCGGTGAGTTTGTACAAAGAGAAATATTTAGCCAGAAAGGATAGTGGATTTTAAGATATTTTAAATTTTAATTAATACGATTTAAAAAATATTAGTATGGAAAACTATTTATCTATATCTTATGATATTTTTTAGGAGAACATTTAGGAGCTCTCTTATTATCTTTGCTTCATTGTTATCTTGGCTTTACATTTGTTTACCCACGGGTCGTTTGATTGATGTTGAGGTCTCTCGAAGACCTTCAACTTGTCGCGCGGGTTATATAGTGTACGATATCCGATCGATTTTCCATAGCTTCGTTTTCATCTTCTCCTGTTTGTTGGTTTTTCGTTGGGAAACTGTTTAGAGCGAAGCTATCACAACAAATAGCTTTCTAGGTCAAGTCAGTAGTCAAGGCGTGATGAGGTCATATAAGTTTCCCTTTGCTAAATGTATTTAATTCAAATCCATTACGAACGAAAAAGATTCTATAAATTAATACCTTTAGTTCAAGAACAAAAATTTCATTACAAAAGAGACTGTTTAAATTAATAGAAGTAAATGTTATTTAATTATATGACTCAGTAGAGCCTAGGTCATCGAAGACTATTAATTTTTGGCAAATATACAGAAGATATTAGCATTATATGTACAAGTTCAAATTAAAAACTTAAAGTTTTGTTTTTTATAAATTCTTTTCAGATCTTACATAAAACCTTAGTATTTTCATTTAAATTCTATACATTTTGTTTACAATATATCCGTTCAGAAACAATAATGGAGCCAAAAAGCAATCAAAAAGCTTCTGTCAAAATTCATGAGAAACACTTTTATATATCAGCAGCATCAAAAAGTAAAAATAAAAATATGAAAGCTGGAAAACCCCCACACATTTCCCCATCTTTCTTTACTTTGATTATTCAATTTATTTAAAAGAGTTTTCTCACCTGTTCAATCAATTCTTTCGTCTGCAAAAAAATTAAAAGGGAATAAAATCACTTCTTTCTCTGTTTCTTGTTTGCTATTCTTTGATTTCGCTCAACGATTTAATTTCAAATATTTATTACCTCATTTTTTAAGCACTCGCATGCGCATGGATGTGTATTAATGGTTGGCTTTCAGGAGCTCAGCAGCGTCAGCTTCAGTTTTCTATAGCTTTTTATTGGTTTTATACGTAAATAAATTCTTATTGATTACGCAAATTGAATGGGGCAGGGCGGAAAAAAGCAGTAGCCATCGTATTATGATTATTATGAGCTTTTCGCACCGCAAAGCAGCGGGCAGTGCGATCTGGATTGCGTAAAATTTCATTTAGACAATACTCGTTCTTATATATAGTTCTTGACTCTGCTTAGGATCTTCAATGGGTATTACGTACTCGCATCGACACTCGGCCAATTAATGCCCATAATATTTTGATTTGTTTCCCATTTTGACGTCTTCGGTGTGAGCGAAGCAGGCGCTTTTAGTGCTCGAGACTAAATTTAGTATACCATCGGGCAGCGCTATTCGAATACTCATTAAGCCTTGTGGCATAAATATTTACTTGAGGTTTGGGGCAAGTTCAGAGCGTTTTCCTGATTTATTACCACAACATTTGCCTTACTACACGTGTGATCAACGCGCCGTTTTATTTTTTGCTATCCAAGTCATTTAAAAACATTTGTGCACCGATCTCTCTAGTCAGTTCTGCTGTTCCAAGCTGCTAAGGCCAACTCAAAGCAATTGCGGAATTATTGTGGGAGTAAATAATGGCCTTTTCGCGAACTGGAATCACCTTCAAAATTGTTTTATATTCCATTTCTTTCACTTGGTCAGATTAATTACAGCTATAAGTTTTAGGAAATCGTTGTGGGAGTTAATGGCTTTTAGCCAACCTCCTAATAGTTGGTTCTGGGAACGATTTTCTATATTTAGGATTATTTTCAGTGATTTTTTATAATTTAAAAAGAGATTAATACGAGTTCTGGCATTTAGTACACATATTATAAAGGAGTGCCTTAAGTAAAATGAATTCTTATCCTTAATTCAAAGTAATCTAATTTATTGCTTCTAAGGTAGTCATATAAACTCTCCAAAAAGGATGTTTAGATCGATCGATTTATCATTTATAACCCCCTAAATGCCTAAGCTATCCAATTATAGATCTTGCCCTATGCCAAGAGGAAGGATCTACTGTTTCCTTTCCGGTCTTGGTTCATTGTGTAAGATTCCTCAGTCAACACCTTTGCCTAAGTATGAGTAATACCGCTGAACTCTTTTCCGTAAACGCTTTCAACACACAGCAGCACCACCGGGCTCATCCCGAGTTGGGCGCACCACACGACGTATGAGTAATCTTAAATGGATTTCAAACAGTTGCCAGACACTGGCCAAAGGTATTGAGTACGATTTTCGAGAGAAATCCGTAAAAAGTAAATAAACCAGAGCGGATATCATGCCATGCACACGCACATCTTGGATGGGGAATGATATTGTACGGTGAGAATATGAATGCCAGTGAGTCACGCTTCTATTAGGGCAACAAATGGATAAACACTCTGCTGCTTAGATAATAAAATTAATAAATAATTGGGACTAAAGACCTCCTGACACACGAAAAAATCTAAGAAATAGTCTTTAACCTGGCTGCCTTTTTTCCTTTCTGAACCTTACTCAGCACTTTACTAATTTATTATTAATTTAATGTTTAAATGTTATGCTAACCTTTCTTGATCTATTTTATATTGTATTAAACTCATTCCATTTTCCTAAATAGCTGTATACACAATTTTTATCAATTTTAAGCCCAAAACTCTTGTAGAGCAGTGTAATTCGATGCCCCTTTTGATAATAATAATAACAATAACAATAGAAACAATGGACAAAGGAGATGCGGCTACGGGCAAGTGAACATCATCGCCATAATTGCGGAAAAGCCAGTGAATGCTGAAAACTAAATGGGCAGAAAATATGAGGAAAACCCGCATTGAACCGAACCGAAAAGCATTGCAGTCTTTGAAACATATGCCCCTCAAGATTTACTATAAATATTGATAGTTCAGTTGGGTAGTGTGCCTGCTCGTCTGCACTCCCATTGATTAGCCAGCGACCTCAGGTCTCCTTCGAGATGTATAAAAACAAAAAACAGCAAACGGGAATTTCCCGAGAGAACATTTCCCAAGAAATGTTTTTCAAATTCGGAAAACAACAGAAACCTTTGTTTTGATTTTGGGGAAACAAATAAAACATGTTTTTGTTTGTGCATGTTCTGGCTGCATGTGCTCCTCGCAATTCGATGGATCAACAGAGACCAGAGAATGGCATTTAGCCATTTGGCCATTTAGCCAAGGCATTAAACCTGTCAAATCAATTGCGGAGTTGCAATTAACACCGGAGTGGAATGGACTCTGTCTCTGGTGTCTCGTAAAGGAAATGTTTTGGCCTCGGGAAACTGGATTGAAGTGTCTGTTTGATGCTGATGCAGGCAAGAGTGTTAATCGAGTGAAAGTTCACGCACAGGTATCCGGGAAGAAAGTTTATTATATATATGGGAAGGAGCATCGATGGGTCATAAAATTAAAAGTGATTCGGTTGGTGAAACTCAGAATCTAAAATTCTTTAATGGATATAAAAATGGAAATTTAGGTAGCTTACCAATTTTTCTACTTTCTTCTAACCATTTTTGCTTTAAAATATTCTCATATATTAAATTATTTCCAACACTGTTCCAAATGTACCAATTACCAAAAAATAAAAGCCTGAAAATTGGCTAATAATTAAACAATGGAATTTTAAAACTTAAAACCAAAACGGCCTGATAGCCATTACTTTGGAAATGTGAAATGTGCTCTCTCGGGCGATCAATTGGCTCATAAAAATTAGCTAAATGTGCTCTTAATGCTCGGAAATTGTATAAAGTGTAGCAAGAGCTGAGGAAACCGTCTGAAAGGATCAATAACCCCATCAATTTGTGACGAAATGGTTATAAATTTCGTTTGGTGGCCCACTTTTCTGACGGAATACTATATATACCGTAGGTATGGATGCGGAAATCGCTGACAATCGAGGCGGTGGTGACCTTCTGTTTCCCTAATATATCAACTTGACAAATTTTCCCTGTGGGGGGTGTCTGTCTCTATTCTCAATGGAAATGGATCGCAGATCGTGGATCGTAGAAAGGCCTGAGTAAAAGGCAATCCTTTTGGTCTTGATTGATAGATTCCCCCACCGACCCAAAGATAAAGATAAATATTTACGCACGTTTCTCGGAAATACAATTCAGTCGGGACATAAAATTGGCCAAAACACGAGAGCCTTTTTTTGGCCTTTCTGGCATTTCCCCCATTGAAATCTGCGAGTGTCAGAGAACAGCGTGTGTGGCGGGGATTCCTTTTAGCATAAATTGATTTTTAAATAATAAACGCCAATCGAGTTTCAAGCGGCCAAATAAATGTATCTGTCGGATGCCGAGCGAACACATGTCCCACTGGTCGTTGTTCCTTGTAGAACAACAAGTCGGGTGTCGTCGTCGCGTCTGCAAAGTATAATTCATAGTTCAAATGGAACTGGCTGGCTTCTTTTTTATCCGGCCTTTTTGTTGTGTGCTAAGTGCTAACAATATATCCGTCCTCTATATATCTGCTCTTTATATATGTGATAATCATCGCGCGGCAGAGACAAAATCAGTCAACGGGAAATTTACGATCGCATGGAAAATTTGAATTTGAAATCTCTGTAAACTTTCGATGCCCCGGCGAAATGGTGAATTTTATTTTTCAACAAAAGTCGAGCCAACACACGGATAAGCAAATATTATAGAAATTATTATTTGGCAATGTGCCGAAAACCAAAAACGAGAACACCACTCGCCGACCTCCCTCCCCCACCTCAGGTTGTGCCAAGAAAATTACCCCCAAATCCGATCCCCATCCCGATCTCGATCTCGGTTCTGTCTATCCAAATCCGTATCCACCTCCATTCCTATTCCCATGTCGCGTCGGCAAACATAAAACGGGCAAATAAACCTGCGTTATTAGCCGCCTTTTTCTTTATCTTATAAATAAAGGTGACCTAAAAGTGCACTTTGCATTTGGCAATATATAGACAAATCGAATTGCAGCCCATTGCCCAGAATAGACGCGGAATGATTTGTCATATTTCAAAATCAGATTTATGTCTGTTCGATCCATCCCTTTCTCCGCCTCCTCCGCAACTTTTTGTGTAATTGCAGTGTAAAAACTTGTCAAATGTGAAAACAACATCGACAGGCAGGGGCAGGTGGGCTATTAGGTACATCCTATATACCGTCGCATATACGCTTTATATAGTGTATGGTAAATGGTAAACATCTGCTTTGAAAGTGTCGTAAATCGCTTAAGTTATGAGCGGTGTGTCGCCGATGGAAATGTTATTGGATTGGGCAAGGTGTGTGTTGTGGTTTATTCGGTAAGTGGGTGAGTGGGTGAGTTTCCCTGGTACAGTTCTATCCATGTTAGTGTTAATAATTTTGGAAAATTATAATTAATTAAATATTAAAAACGTGGTATTGGCTTAATTATGAGCAATTTCCTCTTAAAAAATGTATTTTTTAAAGTAATTGTAGTAAAAATAATTAACAATAACAAGAACAAAGAATTCGGATTTTAAATTAATTTAGATTTCTCTAAAAATCGTTTAAATATTATATATAAAAATATTTCCTTATGTAATTTGTTAAACATATTTATTTATTATACCCATAATAGAATTAAGGATATCTATTAATAATTTTTAATATATTTCTCGATTCCTTAGATCTTAAATACATATCATTCTCCGAAATAGAAAATGTGTCAATATCTCAGCAGAATTTGTTTTGAAAGTGGCGAAAGAAGAATATTTTTCCAACAAATTCTGGGAAATTCTCTGTTTTAATAATGAATGCTTTTACCTTTCCGTGGTTATTTGCAATAAATTAAAATATCTTGATCTAACATAGTGCTATATTTAAAACGCAAAACGTGACACTGTTTAAGTTGAAGTAATTCCCAGAAACGTGATCAAGTGCGAAAACAGACACTTAATTAATTATTCTAATTGCTTGGGAATATAATAAACTAATTAGACAAAACTAAGTTCTACAAACTGTCTGGGATCGCAAATCAAAGTACTAAATGCCATATCAACAACAAGTTCCCGCCTGGGTAGCTAAATGAGTTGTGGAGTCAACAACAATAATCAAGTGACCTGAATACCCTTTGTTTATTATTATTAACAACAGCTTAAATATTGGATTTTAAGGCCTATTCGGCATTGTTTAAACTTAAGATCATGCCAGTATTATTTTTAACCTGACCTCCATAGCTCCACAGCGTGTCTCTCCCAGTCGGGTCTTCCTTTATTTATGGATCTTTAAACAAACTTTGCTCGGACGAACTGCATAAAACGCAATTAACTTTATTTAACTTGGTGCGGCAGCTGCCTGGGTCTGAGTTGCGAATGGTGCCAAGTTTATATTCGCATTTACATGCTGCCATTTTCAGAACTTTTTACAGTGCAAGTATTCTGCCATTTGGCACATATAAAATTATTAAAAACAGAAACAAATAATTATTATTCGCCTGCGCCAGCGAAAGGCATCCATCCATCAGACGTCGCGACGTGCATCCATGGGATATATACAAACAGATATATTTTCTCATTCGCTGGACAGTTGGCGGCATCGCATCGCATCGTCAAATAGAAAGTTTTATGTACCGAGAGTATTATGTAAAATATTTTTCGCCTCTTTTCACGCACTTTTTTCAGTTGCATCTGCAACTTATGTGCGCCGTCTGCCAAACCGCCAAAGAGCCAACCCAACAGCCAACAGGTTTGGCCACAACTTTTATTCAGCCAGACTTTAATTGTGGCCGACTTGGCGGCTGTCTGCGGGTACGTCTGAGGCTTTACACTATAAATAAATCTTGGGAATACTTACAGTAGAAATTGAATAAGTTAAGGAAGATATTTACAAAGCAAGGAAATTCTTAGCGCAGAAATATGGCTATTATTTGGTATAATCTTTTTAGTGAAGCAAGATAAAGCTTCTCAAGGCTCTTATAAGACCTTACATTCATCAAATGTAAAATAAGTACAACAATTATTATGAGAGCGTATTTTAAATCGAAATATTTATATAAGCAACTCCAAACTGATATTGAGTAGAAATTAATAACCCATTTTTTTCTTATTGTAGATATGCAATTACAATAATATAACACTAATCTTACTATCTATGATCTTTGGTTGATACAATAGTTCCAAGTACTATTATAATAATTCAAAAATAAATCAAAATGGCTATTAAAAAATGGCATTTAGATTTCAGAAAGTTCTTTATGCTTTAATTAAAGATAAATTAAGCTTATACTTAAAAATACAAAAATTTAAATTAACTCCCAGTACGGAGGCGATAATTTCCCGTGTGAAATCTCAAGTCTCGGGCCTGTCTGCTCTGCAGCTGTCACAATTTCACTTTGGCCAGACATTTAGGAGCAGCCAGTGCGGCAGAGCAGCAGCGTGTGGAAGCTGTGGAAATGGTAGTTAAACGTGGTGGTTAAAACATCGGCAAATACACTTTCCTTTGCGCCAGTCGACGCGATCCACTCGAGGTGGAGCGGCTTGCGAACGAGGTGCTAAGAGATCGCTTCGAGTGGAACGTGTTTACTGCGAATTGCAAATATGATGATGCCTCCTCAGGTTGGGAAAGTGTGTTTGAAAAGTATTTGAAGTCCACAACTGGATGGGATATTTGCCAAGTCATAGCAGTTGTACTTCAATCAAGATCTGAAAGTTTCACAAACACTTTAGTTACTAGAATAACTAAAGGCACTTACTTAAATCATATTCTTCTTGAAATAATTATTTTCATAAAATGCAGTCCAACTCTCCTAGAATTTTGGAAAGTATCTTCACCACCACATACCTCAAAGTGTTTACTCCTCCACACATTCCCCGTTTTGATATGATGAAAAAAAAAGTTCGATCGAATTTTTGGCCTAATAAAACAATGTAAATATTTAAAAAACTATCCGGAATTTTTCCACACCATGGCCATGTGCCGCGTGCAAGAGGCATGCAGCCACAGAGTTTGTACTTTTCCAAAATTTTCCCTACACTGCGCGCCGGGGAAATTCTTTCCATTCTTCTTTCCGCTAAAAATTCTATTTCCTTCACGCCGTGCAATGTGTCGGCGTCGGTGTCTGCACTTTTCATTGGAGCGCAGAATTTTCCGCCCTCCGAAATCGATTTCGAGCAATAAAGGCATCCATCAGTGGCTGTAGTTATATCTGCTTGATTTATATCGTCTGGCATATTTTCAATATTTATGCCTCGTTTATCCAAATTTAGAAATTCGGATGCCGCAGCTTCTCGAGAACCAGATCTTTCACAAATTCATGTTTTATGAGCTGTTTATTTGTGATGGCTTCATTATTATATTTTGCATCCCAAAGTAGGGGATGTTCCAAAGTTCGATCTGAGTTTGAGTTTGTTTGCACGCGGGTTATGGGTCCATAAAAGTGCTTTAAACATTATTTTGGGAATCTTTTTGGGTGGCCAATTCCTCAATTGTTTGGTTTTTCGGACATATTTCTGAAGATCGTCTGGAATTTGAACTTAAAGTGATTGGCTTTTAAAGGCTCGAACAGCACACTCATTTCATAGGAAATTGAGCTCATTGATGCGTTTTTTCGTCTCTGGAAATTATCAATTAGGTTCTCATACTCTTTTTCTTTTCTTTTATTTTTTTTCCCCACTTCAAATCTTATATAATCCCATTGCTGTGCTGAATCATTCGACCTACGTAATCGAGAAACCGATTTGTGTGCAGCAAGAAAAAAATAACAAAGCAGAGATTCATTAATTACAATGTCGAGATTCATATTTTGATTTGCACGTGTAATGCTCGCCCCCCTGGAACAGGTGCACACGCCCACCCAAGAACGCCCTGCCAGCTACACCCACTTAGAGTTTTGGGTCAAAACAATAGCGCAAAGATATTGCCAAAAAATAATTAGCTTCTTAATGGAATTATTAAAAGCATTTATTTGAGTTCTGCAATTATTTAGAGAAGCTAACGAAGCTTAAGCTTAATTAATTAAATTATAAATAAATCGCTTTATTGTAGTAATTAATTATAATAAATAAGGAGTATATTAATAATTTAATAATAATTTACTTAAAGGCAGTAATAAAAATTCGCCGATTAAACATATCGCTTCTCTCTCTGATACTTTCTCTTATTTATTTGACATAAAAAGACAATCAAGTTTTACATAAATTCATTCTAATTTATAAAGTTCCAGCATAATTCATTTGCAGAGTAACATATAATTTCTATAGTATTACTATTTTGACCTCTGCTGTAATATAGATTCGCTGACTATTCGCTTGCAAAGTTTTTCTACGGATTTTGTTTAGTTTTCTGGCAAGGCAAAACGCACGTGGCAAATGATTGTGGCCGGAGGAGAGTTCAATAATCTGTTCACTTTTGCTTTATTACATTGAAAATCACGGCTAATTATTGTTTGGCCCGATCGGGAACATACACACACATGGAAAACGTGCTGAAAAACTAAAAGCAGCTGCGGAAAGCAAACTTTTCCCACCTCCCAGCGTCTCTGCTCCTCGGCCCACCGTCTTTTCGTATTGAAAATGATTGCGTTTCGGCTTTTGATTTATAAGACAAATCAATTTGTAGCCGTTTTGTTGTTTTGGCATGCCATGGAAAACAAAAAAGAAAACGAAACCAAGCGTAAAGAAAAGAAAAGAAAATTTTCTTGGCCTTAAGTGTATCTGGCCAGAAGAGTGTGTTTATGTGTAATCCGAGAGCCTCACACGCTCCGTGTTTCCTTTTCCCGTCAGTCACTCACTCACTCAGTCACTCGTTCACAGTCGCAGTCAGAGTCACAGTGAGTCGGACGTTAGCCCAATTAAAAATTCAAGGTTGAGAAAATCTCGGCTGGGTGGGTAAGCCAACACCCCGGCCGTATTATTATTATTACCAGGTAGCAGTTGCAGTAGCAGCCAGCTCAGCTTGGTTTGGTAACCTCAAAACGTGCTCGACAGTGAAAAAAGTAATTATTCTCTGGCCCCTTAAATACTATACAGATGCGTTCAAAATAGTTGCACTTGAGAGATGCTGTTCAGTCTCAGCAATATGCATATGCGATAAGAAAAGGTAGCAATTATCAGGTCATGCGCGAATGCATATTCTGCTGACATGAAGAAGTCGAACTGGGCAACGTTCCCATTTCTGCATAGATCATAATACACAATAACCCACATTTCTCTTTACACACAATTTCGTTGACATAAGCATATTCTTTATACTTTGTTTAGCTATAAATACCGTTAAGTTTCCTCAATAAAATCAGTAATTGTTTTGACCACAACTCGAGCTTTACTCATTTGGCTGCATTCAACAGAGGCTGTCGCAGAGTCTTCAGATCCTCATGTGCACCATATATAGTCCAACTGGTTCATGTTCTAGTTGCGGCGACACAAGGCAGACAGTTTATGTACTGTATGCCAGGCACCTAAGCCCAAATTTACAGATGCTGTGGAAAAAATCGTTCTAACTGCAAGTTATACCACATTCTGGAAGGGTTTTGGCAGAGACATTGTGAAATATCAATGGAAATATATATTTACTATAAAGTTTGGATTTTATTTACATTTTTAGAATTTAGAAGATATATTATTTTACCCGCAACTGTGTGTCATCCACGTTTTGTGGCAACCAAGCACTTTGGCCATATCGCTTGGCAAACACTTTAATGGGGCATATGCCACGATATTTAAGAATGTTGTTTGCGGTCTGCTCGATTCATTCAATAATCCGATACCCTCCATTACCATTACCCCTACCTTTCAGGCACTGGCACCTTCGGACGTGTGTGCCTCTGTCGCGATCGCATTTCGGAGAAGTACTGTGCCATGAAGATTCTGGCCATGACCGAAGTCATTCGTCTCAAGCAGATCGAGCACGTGAAGAACGAGCGGAATATATTGCGCGAGATCCGACATCCGTTCGTCATCAGCCTGTAAGTAGAACAATATGGCGAATATATAATATTTTTTAAGAAATCTACGCAGGTCTGAATAATTTAATTACTTTCTTCCAGGGAATGGTCCACCAAGGATGAGTCAAATCTGTACATGATCTTTGATTATGTCTGCGGCGGTGAGCTGTTCACATACCTGCGTAATGCGGGAAAATTCACTAGTCAAACTTGTGAGTAAATATTAATGAAAATCTCAGACTCTTAGGAACCAACTGAATAAAAATGTTTTATATTTCAGCCAATTTCTACGCGGCTGAGATTGTCAGCGCCCTGGAATACCTGCACTCCCTGCAAGTCGTGTACCGCGATCTGAAGCCGGAGAACCTGCTGATCAATAGGGATGGCCATCTTAAGATAACAGACTTTGGCTTTGCCAAGAAGCTAAGGGATCGCACCTGGACACTGTGCGGCACGCCCGAGTATATTGCACCTGAGATAATCCAGTCCAAGGGCCACAACAAGGCCGTGGATTGGTGGGCATTGGGTGAGTGTTGTTATTAATATTTGCTTATGCTTTCTTGTAATAATATTATTTATTTATATTTTACAGGAGTTCTCATCTATGAAATGCTGGTGGGCTATCCGCCGTTCTACGATGAGCAGCCCTTCGGGATCTATGAGAAGATATTGAGCGGCAAAATCGAGTGGGAGCGTCATATGGACCCCATTGCTAAAGACTTGATCAAAAAGCTTCTGGTGAATGATAGAACCAAGCGATTGGGCAACATGAAGGTGAGAATAATTGAAAATCAGCTCAGGAATTCGATCAAAAGGAAAACACTGATCTTTTAAAAATAATCAATAATTTTTGGAGCAATAAGTTAGTTCAGCTAGGAAAATATTCAAGAAGATTCTATATGATTTTTATTAGCGGTGGCTTCTTTAGTACAGATATGAAAACTAATAGAAAATCAGTTTAAAAATGTTTATAAATAATAATAAATAATTGTAGCTCTAAAATGGCAATTAAATAAATAAATAGTTTTTGAATGTGTTCCTGATATTTGAAAAATTTTCGTGTTACTGAAATATAAATAGATTCAAAACAACTTCAAATAATTTAAATCAAAATTTATAGAGACTCCCAAAGATCAAACATGAAAATCGAATGGAATAAATAAACACTTACTTTGCAGCATAGTGTTTGTTCAGCTGTTGGAACATCTACACATTTTTCTTTTTATTTCATTCCACCTATTTTTGATTAGTAAAATTACCCATTTTTCACATTTTCCAAGCTGACAAAGTTTATTTATCTACGCTGCGCGGTGGCTATCCCTCAAATAGTTTAACATATAATTTGGCAAGCTTGTACGTTAACATTTTCTGGCTTATTAGGCGCGGTATTTATAGAGAATTGTTTACACTTGTCACAGTTGTGGGCTGGCATTAAAAATTGCATCGCATATATCAAAAATTAATTGTTGGCCATCGCAAATAGATATCTGCACATGCTCGTTGTCAGTTAGCTTAATACGTTTTGCTCTGAAATCATATTTCTTTTTTCGCCACGGATTCGGATTCTTTTTTTAATAGACTTGTCGCCCGTTTTTGCAACACGAGCTATGGCCGAAGCCAAATGCAGAGAGCGTTATTTATGTCTAATATTTATCTGTATTTTCTTCTAAATTTTCTTTCTTCTATATTTTTTTCTCGATTCCGGAATACCCGCAGAATGGGGCCGATGACGTGAAGAGGCATCGCTGGTTCAAGCACTTGAATTGGAATGACGTCTACAACAAGAAACTTAAGGTGAGTTCAAAGGTTCCCTCTTTACTTTTGTAGTTTTATTTTTAATTTTTTCTAAACATAATTAACTATTATGGCCGTATACTTTGTGTTGATTTTGGCGACACACACGCGTGGCCCATATGACTTTTGGCTGACTTTTTGTCAGTCGGCCAGCGCATTTTCATACGTTCTCGTAATTAAACGCAAATAAACAAATCAGCTTGCCCAATTAGCTGTGTGCCTTTAGTTAATGACCGCAGCGTCTATTTCGGCCGTCCGGGTGGGTGTTAGACCCATAAATCTCCCGGATCCGGATCCCTCCCAGCCAGCCAGACCCAGCTGCTCCTCCCAAGGCGAGTGCTAGTGAAATGTAACAAAAGGGGGCATTTCGCATCTGAAGAAGGCGTTAATTGCCCACATGAACGCCCCCGCCCAACGCCCATTTGGGAGACAATGGGTTAAATGCGTCAGAAATGGCTGTTACAAATGCTCGTATTTTAAAAATATATTTTATGGCTGCTGTAAGATCAAAATGTCAGAGGTTATATTTGCTTTGAAGGTACGAATAAAAGAATCCTTTTTGGTAGTAGCAGAGAAAGCTATGTGGATTTAAGACTAAAGTCTGGCATTATCTTTGGATCTTATAAATAACTTCCACTCTTTTGATTAGTGTTTTTCCCCACCATTGGCAAGAATTCTTATTACTTAAACACCCTCGTTAAAATACCATTTATAGCGCCCATTAAAAATCCCTTAAATCACCGACGATTAGCAAATAAATATGAGAATTGTCCCGATCAAAATAATAATTTTATACAATTTATTGCACTTACAGCCACCAATTCTGCCAGACGTTCATCACGACGGGGATACGAAGAACTTTGATGATTATCCCGAGAAGGATTGGAAGCCCGCCAAGGCAGTAGACCAAAGAGATTTGCAGTACTTCAATGATTTCTAAATAAGAGAGAAAGAAATTGTGAATTTTTATTTGTTGTTTTCTGTTGAAAATTGTTTTAATTTGCGGCAGCAAGAACATTCATTATTTATACTGGCAATTAAGTGTTTTAAGTGCTGTGCTAATGCAATGATATGTAACGGTACATACATACATATATATATTTATACATAAACTATATTATAATATTATATAATATACGGCTAAACATACACACATACATAGTAGGACTAAGTATACATATAACTAGCGAGCGACGTCTATAATTATTTATATATTATACATAATTGTTTAAATGTTCAAACTGCGAGCAAGCCCCTCCTCACCCAAAAACAACAACAAATACCTATAAAGAAGTACACCTAAAGTGCAGTAAAGAATAATATATTATAGAGCAATAAAACAAGCAAAAAAATTAAAATATTAACGTAAAACGTTGAATAAAGTGATACAAATGAAATTTGGCGCCTGGTTTTTGTATTTTTCGTCTATATATCTGCGTTCTATTCTTTACTTTGGGTGGGATTAGTTTTGGATGCGTAAATCTGTCCGTTTTCGAGCACGAGTCACTCAGAACGAACGCTTTGATGAGCATGATCTTTTGTTTGACGTTTTTCCGTATATATTCGGGGACATTTTGGCGAAATTTGTTATATTTTTATTTTATTATTTGTTATTTTTTTGTATATATATTAAATTTTGGTATGTATTCATGTTCCAGAAAGTTTATTTATATATATTTTATACTTTTTAAATATTTTGCAATATTTTGTAATTTCCCATTAAACCACAATTTTGGGATGTTACAAATTATGTAAATTACAAATTCAACACAGAAACAAAATCAGATATATAAGGCAAGGTAATAAGGCTTAATGTAAATGTAAATTCTGCGAATGGTAATAGTTTTCTTCATTGTTTTTCTATCTTTTCACAGCTTTAATTTTTGAATTTTCATTCACCGCAAATGTTATTTGGACACAAACACTTCACCACTCCAGGTTCATGTCTCGGATAGATCAAATTTGAGAAACCGATGACAATGAATCTGAAAATGTTATCGATAACACAAGTTTACAATTTTTTTTTTTTTTATATAATCGTTAAGACGTTTTGAGTAAACAGATCTAAGAATAACTTTGTCCTAATAGAGCTAAGGATTGCATATATTTGACCTTATCTTTTTAAGGAAAAAGGTATCTTAGATCTGTTAACTCAAAATATTTATAAACTTTTTTTATATTTTTAAAAAGAAAATTAAATCTAGCTATAAAAAACATAGCCAAAAATATTGCATGTTTTTTCAGGTTTAAGTGTATACATTGGCTTTTGGATTGTACTAATTTGACTTATGTTGGACTAACGGTTTTCGATATTTTTAGCGTAGTATAAAAAATCAGGTTTTTCGCCAATATCTTTAAAACGGTTCTTTGGAAATTTTTTTAAATAAGTTCAACGGGTTCAACAACTCAAAATTAGGCGGATAAAGTAGGTCTTAACGATTAATTAAAAAAAAATATATATATAAATTTTTAAACTAGTGTAATAGTCGGTTTCAACTGCTTTACAAATCTGGGCGAACTGCTTTCTGGCAAGACAAAAAGACGACCTGCTTGACTTTACACTGTCCGAAAAAAATAACGACACAGCTGTTATAAATAGTTTAGTTAAAGTGTGTACATAATGTATCATTATATTTTATTATCTACGAGGTACGATGTTCGTAATTAACTTTTAATTATACAATTTTTTTAAAGCTTCTTTTATGTGAAAGTTTATCGAGCATTAAAAAACTTTGAAATTCATAATCACTGTGCGGCGCGCATGTTGAGTCCGACACAGGGTGCATCAGGCAAACGGAACTACCCTGTTGCCGCCAAACTACCACCGAGCGGCATTCATTGACAGCAACGACAACAGAAAGGACTCTCTCGCTTTCTCTCTCTCGTGTTCTTGCCAAACTAGGCTTTCCTTTAAATTATAGCAATAGCATAGCCAAAATGGCAACACTGCTCCGAATTGCTCTCTCAAAAGCCGAGTGGGGAGTTGAAGAGGTGAATTCCCTAAAAGGATCTCAGGAGCAAGGTCATCTGTTGTTTTAATTCGTGAACCTCCGTTTAATTAGCATTGAATATTTAAATTTGTGAATTGAATTTTTTTTGTTAACCCTACGATTGTTTTGTTTACGATTCAGCCAATATTAGTGTCCTTGTTTCGACAATAGAAACGATCGCCAGGAAGGGCTGCTGAAAATATAAAAATAATATATAATAGAAATGCAAATAAAATTATTAATTCAACATTAATAAATTTGCGTCGAATCTCATCGATAGGAAGCTATGAGTACAAGAATATGAGTATGTTTGATGTATGATCCTGCAAAACTTAAAGGCGCTGAAAATTCCATGTTTTTATTTTTTTTTGTATCTAGATTTCTACAGTAAGAAAACCCGGGGTTTTGGCCGAAAATCGTATTGTTGACTTTCAAAACGAATTAAATATTTAAAATAAAACAAAAGAGACTCGACATCTTTACCTGGGTACGCCTTTAACATATGTATTTTGATTTTTTCAATAAATAACTTTTTAAAATAAATCGCCATTGTTTTTTGGGTGGCCACTGGAGTATCCGTATAATTCGTAAACCTCTTAATATTATTAATTACGAAATTTCCAAAAATAGTTTCCGAATTAACCTTACACTCTACCTTCTTCTCATATAAATGCCGTAAAAAAATGTAAAAATAAATACGCTAATACAAATAACGTATTCGATTTGTTAAGAATAGCCATAAGCAAAGATAATGTCGACTTTGGTAAATAAATAAGCCAAAAATAATCAAAATTTCTTGTCAGTGTATTCACTTTGCTCGCTCATGAGTGCGACGGTGGTGGTTGTTGTTGGCTTTTTTGTTTGCCTGCGCAGTGGCCATTATGTCCTGTGCTCCACGCTGCTGTGTAGTACAGCAAAATAGCCAGATATGGCCAGAAAGTAGCCAAGTTGGCACCTCTTTATTCGAAGCGCTTTCAGGAACTCTCAGTAGACAGCGTTTACCGTTTGCCGTGGCCAAAAAAGAGCGGACAAACACTATTTTAGTTAAACAAGCATTTCCCACTGTAATCGGCAGCGCGATAATAGGCAACAAAAAAATAAGAGTCCGCCTCTGTCCCTGTGTGTGTGTGCGTACGTCACAGCCCGCTCGCGTGTGTGTGCGTGTGTGAGAGTGTGCGATGGGAAAAATCAGTAAAATGTTTATGCAAATCATGCGACAAATGTGCGCCAATTGCGTAAAATCGTAAAGTGCATTAAGTATTAAGTGAAACAAAATTATATAATTAAGGAGCGGCGCCCGGAGATAAGCGAAAAGTCTGTTTTTTTGGGCAGCTACAAAGGCAAAGGTTGCAGCTCCTCTCGCGCGTGAGTGTGTGTATGTGTAGGTGTAGGTGTAGGCCAGAGTGTTGGTGTCTCGTGGCTGCCAGCTGTCAGTGTGTGTGTGCGGGTGCGGGTGCGCCTGTATGTGTGCACTGTGGGTGCAACAACGTGAACGCTTCATCCCGGAAGTGATTTGTATGAGGCAAGAAAGCCCCTGAAATTTTACACCCAAGCGGAAATAGTCGGTATGTAGAGCCCATATATTGTACATCGTCTGAGTTTGCATTCCTTGCTCCTTTTGGCCGTTTTTGTATTGTGTTTTTTTTTTATTATTGATTTTTAAACTAGCAACAGACAACATTGCGTTCAACTAGGAAACCCTAACATTTATATGACTGTAAAACTCTCATTCAAATTCAATTGAAATAATCCCAAAAACTATGCCACAAAAAATTTACGCCTTTCGAAAGACCATTGCATACTTTTGTGCACCCTTTAAAGTGGTTTAGAATCTTTAGTGATTTCTGTGGCAACCCTATTTCGACACTATTTTGATATTAAAACCTTTTTATGCGTAACTAGCTGGAATATTTATATCCTTCATCGTTTGGTATGCACATATCACATTTTTGTCGAAATATTTGGCATGCGGAGGAGCTCTTTTCATATTTCACAATTTTACCATTTTGAACTGCTTTGTTTTTATGGATTTTTTGTTGTTCATATCGATTTTCAACCAAAAACAACTGCGAAACAACATCGAACCATCCATCCGTGCGTCCATACACACACGCCCATACACCCACAATTATTTCTGGGGGAAACCACAAACAGCCGCAACTACGTACGGTCACAAACAGGCACACATACACGTGGAAAAAGGGGTTCCAAATTCATGAAGTACTTAAAGTTGTCTATTCTGTTCAAATACTATAATTCCATTGGATCTGATTATAGTATTCATAATTACAAAGTACTGATGAAAAGTAATTAAAAAGGTTGAGTTAAAGCCAAAAAGTATGCAATATTTTGTAGACCAGATATTCTATGGTTTAGAAACTTAAATTGTAATGTAAATGAGAGTTTATCCTCTTAATATCATCAGATTTAATCAAATTCAGATTTGGCAGATTTGAAATCAATTTAAAATTGAGTCTAAAAGTATGCAACAAATACATTATACTCTACAAACCAAATTTACAATGAACTTGTGCTCTAAAATATGTTATTTAGCTTACTTTTACTATTGGTTTAAAGCCCATACCGATATCTGGAGCACCCTGGTATAATTAAATATTAATTATGTACATTTTCATCTCAGTGTACTTATACGCAGGAGTCGTCACCTCACTCATTTAACAGTATTTATAGACAGTTTTTGTGTTCTGGCTCGAAAAACGAAGTTGGATTGTAGAATTTAATATGGCGGGCGGATGTGGCTTTTGAGTTTTACGAGTGCTCACCTGCGAGCTTCGAGGAAAGGTGGAAGGAGCAAGAAAAGGACGACCAGAAGGAGGCCGGCCCTCAATGGGTACTTGAGGTGTTTGGCCTGACAGTGAGGGCATTAATCAAGGGACACGGACGAGGGACGGAAGGGCCAGGGGCGGGATGAGTTCGGTTGGGAAATGAAGAGGAGACACTTGAGCGCCTGAAGTTGGCCCTGCAAATGGCTAAACGTCTTCGTTATCAAATCGTCCTCTCGCAAAATATTGATATACAAACAGGGCGGCGGATTGCGGAGTTGAGATGGTAAATAATCAAATTTGATTGATGTCACTTGGCAAATGTCATTTACAAGGACTCTAAGTATACAGTCCCAATAAATTGCAATCATATTTCTGGAGCAATGACGTCATCGAAAAATGCTTATGAACGTGAGTTCACAAATATATATTTCCCGTTCATTTTCAACCCCAAGTCGTGATCCCCTGTCTTGTTGTCTGTTTTTGTCAGCTTAGTTTCTTATGGGAGCATTATAGTTTCGTATTTATAGCCCCGTTCAACCCTCAAAATGTTGTTGTTGTCAACATTGCACTGTCCTAATGAACTACTCTCAGGCGGGGTAAAAAAAGAAATAAATCCATGCAACATGGAAAAAGTCGATAAACAGCAGCAGGTCATAGTTTTTAGGAAGAGAAAAGAGGTGGCTTAAAATTTTTTTAATGAGTCACTGGGAACTGGAGCTTAAGTTCATAACTTATTTCACATTTAGTGGAAATGTATAACTGACTTCGTTTATTGGAGCTTAAGCTTTAAATATTGATAAAAGTATATTCAAGCGATTCGAGTTTCTGCCACTTTTTGTTTAGCAACCATTTAAGTCCCCAGCTTCAAATTAAGTGGCTTCTTAGCCAGCTTTCTGTTTGACTACTTTTAACTGTTAAACAAAGAAGGCCATGCTGAAACCTGCAGCCAACTGGCTAGTTTGGATCAGCTTATTGGAAGCATAGAATATAAATAAATATTATAAAGTTACATCCATTATAATATCCAATTATAATTGGTCACACATCAGAATATCCAAAAAAAAAATGTAAATAATTCCTATTACAGTATTTGTGTAACTTGATTATGGCATTTTCTTTTGAAGCTGGCCAACTTTTTGTGAAGCATTCACCCGATGCCGAACTTTTTATCAATCAAATGCAGGACCATGAAAGTTTTTCATATCTTCCGCAGCTTCAAGGCGGACAAGTTGGCTTATCAATAAAAATGCCAAAATGTTTAGCTCAGTTAAGCCGAACTGGCTTTCATCTATGCTTTCATTCTGTCTGCGTCTAGTTTTTCCTCTATATACCCACTTCGAAGTTATTTCCATTTATTTTTCCTAACTCAATTTCTATCTCCATTCCCATCTCTATTCGCATCTTTATGTCCATCTCCTTTTCTATTTCTATTTCAAATCCAATGGCATGTCCCAGCAGTCCTGGAAGCTTCAGCACTCGCCCCCAGCTTTTGGCTTTTATCCTTTTTCCAGCAAACAATTAAGGTGTCCTCCGTCTTGGGCAATGGGAAAAATTGTCGCGTCAGATCAAAAATGCAACATCTTAAAATATGAGCACCATTTCAGCTTCCGGCGTGTTTCTGTATTCAGGGCTCCTGCTGGTTGTTGCTGTTTGTTGCTGTTGTTCAATATTTACAACCTGATGGCGGCGTTAAGGACGACGCCGCCAAACTGAATAAAACATGCGGCAATCGGCAGGCTACACTGTCCTGGCTAGAAGCATCCTGCACTGCTGTTGCTGATGCTGATGCTCCTGCTGCTTCGGTTGCAGACACGTAGACGCCTTAATGACCCGGGGGATTACCGCTGTAGACAATGTCGTGAGTCGCCCCCTAACTTCAAGGCTCATATTCCTGCAGCCCGAAAATCCCCTACGAAGGGGCCAGGCGACCGGGATGTCAGCCATGCACCAACATTGTCTCATCCAATTAGTTTAATAAACGTAAACAAAAATGCTAACCATTTCTATTTGTAATTAAAAAGCTATAAGCGGCAACCAAGAAACGAGGGGTTGATGGAGAAAAGGGAGTTGGCGGGAAGGAAACACTGAAAGAATGGGAAAGAAAATGTTTGAAAAAGTGAAATTATAATTCTCTATAAAATGTATAAAGTTAGTACTCGATAGCACATTTATGTAGGATTTTTAAATTTATTTTTAATTGAAAAGAAACTTAAAGAAACAATGATTTCTCCGATTAATTAAAAACGTACTAGTTTGTACTTACTTGTTTTTAATTAATTAGAGAAATCATTGTCTTGACAAATACATTTAGGTCATAAATGCTAAGATTTATCTTTATCGATTTTTTTTTTTACTAAACAACTAAAGCTACAGATTATTAAAAATAACTTTACAAATATTGTAATTCTTTAATTAAAATATATTTAATTCCATTTGGGAACGCAACCTAAAGTTTAGATACAAATTTTAAATTTAAATCATCATATATGTATGTAGAAATAAAATATTTTCAAATAGCATTAAAATGGATTAAGTTATATGTTTCTTTACTATTATTATTAGATTCAAATTATTATTATTTTATTATATTCATGTACTTTAATATAGTTCCTCCCTGGAATACAAAACTGAAATCTCTGGTGGTTTTAAGTATCTTACAAATAAGCCTAAAAGTGTGCTATACTTTATTTTTATTATAATCAAATTCTTATTTTGTAGTTTTTTTTTTGATTTTGGTGAATGAAAACCACCTGACTTTTTAACCCATTTTTTGCTCACTGCACAACTGACTTACAGTGGGGCACATGGCGAACGAAAGGCGAAAAGCAACCCTGCCGAGAAACAACAACCACCCAGTGGGGCGTGTAAGCCGTCGAGCAAGAGAGCGTGAGAGAGCGCTCTCCGCTCGCCGCTCTTCACTCTCCACTTGCCACGCTCTCGCTTAACCCTTGCGCCTGCGCCGTCCTCACCAGCGGACAATCACAAATGTCCATTCGCAATTCTGGCTGAGCAGCCACCCGCTTGGCTTTGTCAACAGTTCCGTTTCTGGAGGAAAAGCCTTCTCTCTTTCGGAACCGCAACCCCGACACCCTCCACCCGCCACCCGCCGGCACCGCTGCCGCTCTCCGGAATCCCGGCTACGTTTTTAAGAATGAACCACATTCCCGTACGTCATTGCCTTTGATTAAAGCATATGCAAGCGTTTTTTCCGTCTCTTCCACAATTTCAGTTCTTTTTTTTTGGGCTGTAGTCTCTTTCAAGTTCTGAGCTGCGAACATGTGCCTCATATCCTTTGCAGCCCCGACCCCGACCCCGCAGAGGCCCCTCTGGGGAAATCCTTGGGCGATTTACATTGCATATGGCAAAATCGAATTGGTTTCTCGGTGCGCCAGCTTGCAATTTCTGCTCGGGCTTGTTTTAAAGTTGAAATTTTGTTTATGCCAGCGACCACATACATTCTTGCATATGGAATGCCTTTGCCATCGTCCTTGCGCCTGGCACTGTTTGCTCTGTTGCTGTTTTTGTTATTGTCATACATAGGTTAAACCAGGATCCGCCGCAGGGGATTTTGGTTGCAGGGTTCCCGGCATGTGTTTAGGCAAATATTATGGGTCCCGAGAATGCCTTATTGCCTGCTCGAGTGGAGGAGCCAGGAGGAGCGTCGCTCCTTTACCCATTCCAGTGTCATCGAAATCGATTTTTGCCATTCCAAGCTCCGCCGTTGACCGAGGGGAATTATCTTCGGGCATTCGTGCGAGAAAAAATTACTACGTGCGAATTTCGGGGCTTATTTTGTGTTGCGAATTCAAGGACACGTTTTTCGCAAAGATGTCTTTGATAGATAAAAGAAAGTCATTATTTTTTGGATTACTGGTAACTCATACGGGGTCTATTTTCCCTTTATCTTTGTGCTATAATTCTGTATATTCTTTTATTATTTTAATAAAGTCAATTATTCCCTTATTATCCTTAATATAATAATTGCAAAAGGATAAACTCGCACAGAACCGCTTAAATGCACATTTGCCTGCAAAACGTCTGCAATTGCCCTTGGATCTGTTCTGTCCCTGCAGCCACACCACCTGTGCCTTGACCTCCTTCTGCAGCTTCGCCCCGAAGTCATCAATTATACAGAGCTCGGCTTACATCAGAGACTCCGCCAGCTCGGGCTCGAGCCACCTGCTTAGCCCTAATGCGATGGTTCAGGTTGCCAAAAAAAAGCACAAGAACAAAGCGAATAAACGTAACAGAAAAGTGACAGAAAATCCAACATCAAAATGCAAAATCCTTGACAGCAAAAGGATACGAAAAGCCCGTTCATTTGTATTTGTAGTTTAAGGTTTAAGCCTGTCATTAAAGGCCGGCTCCAGTTTCCCGTGTTTTTTTTCCGTTGTTTAACAGTTTCAGAGTTTTTATTTCGTTTTTTCGTCGGACCAAAAGTATGCAACACGAGAAACGTATTTCACAGTTTGTGCAGTTTGTGGCCCGGGGAATGTCGAGTCATAAATTTAATTTGCATATTTCAGTTGTCTGTCAGGCGGCCCACGGCTTACCCCGTTCCCTCCCCTTTGTCATTTTCGTGCAAAAATTGCAGTTGTAATTGGCAAAATAATTTCGCCCACCGCAATGCAAGTGCTAGTTTCGCAGTTTCCTGCGGAATTAATTCCAGCCCCTCGGCGAGCCGGCCCTAACATCATTAATTCTAATTGAAAAGTTCTGTCGGCTGTCGGTCGCCAATTACCCCGTATCTGAAGTGCAATTCCCTTGGACGTGGACTACGTCAATCCGGCGAAGAAATTGCATTAAAACACTCTCGGAGACGCACGCACAGAGTGCCGGCGAATTAAAACGTCAAAGCAGCTGCGGCTGAAGGCGTTAACACGATCGTTATGGCCAGGTAAAAATGGTGCCAAGGCAACAGAATAACAAGTGGCAATCGCAAATTGGCCAGGCCAGCATCCTCGGCGGCCAAGGGAGGCGTGGCACTGCCGACACGCATGCATAGCAGAGTAAATGAAAATTGAATTAAGTGCGGTCTCGAAACCACGAAATATACGCGATGCGAGCAATCATTCTCGTCCTTTGAGGTAGTGCGCCGGAAGTCACTAAGAAAAATTATTTATGACCTAAACGTTGTATTAACATTTATTTTGTGGACTGTAATTACGTTAAAGTGTATTATATATCCGGAAATAAAAGTGTTACCTAATTAAAACTTCAATTAAACATTTTACGGCCTGAAGAGATTGATTATGTCTTATTTTTCATTATTCTTGACTTTAAATTATCCAAAATAAAATAATTTTAATAAAGTCAGTTATAAAAATAAATATAACTTTGCCTGTAACAATTCTATAAAATTTGCAAAAATGATAGTTTTATAATTACTTAACTTTGTATAAATATTCCTCCAAGAACGCCCCATTCTTGTCCTTTAGTTAGCTGATATATCCCAATTACAAAGAAGATTAAAGAAGACTTAAGCCCACTTTTTCTCAGTGCTCCTCTCGCTCGAGCCCCTCCCTCGCATGTCCCACTCCTTAATTGAATTCTAAGCGGACTGCAGAGGAGCAGCAGATGGCAGCCAGAGCCGTAGCCGGAGCCGGAGCTGGAGGTGATGGCTGGCGAGAGCCCGTGGCTTTGGCAAACAAATGCGGGCTTTGCCAGGTCCGTGCTCATGTCCTGAGATCTTGTTCCCCGGATTCAGGACTCCGGATTGTTTGCCCCACGGGCAAGGTGATGGGGGGCTGTATACTATATAGAAGAACGTGAGGGGGGAGCCGTTACTGCGTTACGCGTAAAATTGAAAAATGCCCGGCTTTTCCTGGCCTTGTTTTGTTTGACTGTTGTTTGGATTTCGTCTTGCTGCTGCTCTTTTTATTTTTTTTCTGCTGCGGATTATTTGTACAACTAAACTTGATTTCCATATTTTGTAAGGAAAACACTTTGCGGGGGAGAAGTTCCTTTAAATGTGACTGGAATAAGGGAGGAACTTTAGGGGGCGTTGCTCAAGCTCAACATTACTTTTGTGGGTCTTCAATCAATATAAAAGCAAATGTCTTTAATGAAACCCTGATGATTCATGATTTATTCGGTAATACGGAAGTCATGGGGAATTCAGACGGTTCCATTCCCTCTGGGGTGTTTATTCTTCTGCAACGAATAAAATAATAAATGTGTGTTTTTATTTTCTTTATATATTTTTTAAAACTGCTGTATTAATAATGTGAAATGTGTAAAAATATAAATATAATAAATAAATAAATAGAAAATGAAACTTACTTTTGGTTTTTTTTAAACTATATTATATTGAATTTTTTTAATTACTTTTACTTTCATAGCTTTCTTTCCTTAATTTCCCAATGAATGATTTTTTATATTCGCAAAATCCTTAAAGACAACGTATCTTGTACGTATTTTTCTCTCACAATTTTAGCAAAAAATAGTGGTTGAGCTCCGTTTAATTACTTATTTCTATTTTCAATGCTTCCTTGTCTGATTGAATTGAACAATCTACGGTGCAGCGCTTTCAGCCTTCGTTTTTAATTGAGTTTTTGCATAGTCTCTGTCTTTACCAGCTATCCCATTCGCCATTCTCTTTTATCCCGATGCCATTTTTCATTTTTTTCCTCCTATTTTTCGCGCTTGCATTTTATTTGGCTCGATTTGCCATCTCTTTTTTTTCGTGGGAAATAATTGAATTTTTTGCCGCCCGGGAACCAAAAACGGCCAGGTTAGAGTTCGGTGCGGATGTTAGCCATCTAATTGCGACCTTAATCATTTCATCTTTTAGCTTCCGGCCAGGTTAGTCAGTTCTGTGTGTTTGGTAATCGAAATCGTCCTGCCAAAATGGCAAAGGCAAAGGCTGGCCAAATAAACTGGCAAATGTTTTCCGCTTGCAAATTTCGGGGACGAGAGGCAGACACACTCGGTAGGCAAACACAAACTTGATTTGATGCTGGTCTCGCAAAATAGATGACCAAAAATGCCAACCAACAAGGTTCGTAGTTGTAGCTCCACTCAGAGAAATTTGAATTGCATAAATCTAGTAATAGGTCTTTTCTGCAATTTTTAATGTTCTTAGGGAAAGAATTTTTCCACACTTATTACCTTGAATTTAGAATAGAATATCTTCTAAATAAGTTAAATAATTAAACCAACCAGTGTCTCGTCATTCCGTGCGATTAAGCTTCTGTAGCTGGGCGGTTCTCCGTCTGTCTGAATGATTATCGTGAGATACGATTAGCTTTTTGTAATGTTTTTTTACATTTGCAGTTCCTTAGTGAGTAACAAAAGTAATTATTTAAGAATATTTTAATTTACTTTAAGGTACATTTTTATTTTTTAATATTTTTCCTAAAACTTTTTTGTCGTGTTCGTATTTGCCGCCTGATCCTGTTGGTGTGAACAGGAGCAGCTGTTGTGGATGCTCCTGGCTTGTTGGCCCTATCGAATCCAGTTAATTTGTGCCAGGGCCCGGGTCCTGGAGCCTCAAATAGGAGCCTCCGCATTCTCCTGCGGCAGCTGTGTTAGTTTTTTGGTTGCTTTTAATCGAATTTTTGCTGTTGAGGCATCTGCGGGTTTATGAGGAGGAGGCAAGGTCCTCCTCTTGACCAGGCGCAGGTTAAAGGTTTTTTTCTGGTTTGCTGCTTTTGCATTTTGCGTGTTGATCTAAGCGGTTTATTAGCCCCGATTTGCAAGTAAGCTGCTTAACATGGAGCCCCCGCCGTGCTGGGCATTATTTAATAATGAAAAGCGAGGCGAGGCTTCATCTCGGATCTGCCATTTCCTCCATTTCAATCCCCCTTGAAGCCGGCAGCTTAAAGTCGGCATATCCTGCTGGCACAGGATCCGGACTGGGTCCGCCGGTTTATTGGCACTGCCTTTGTTTGTCCTGGCCAAGCAGTTGGTCTTGCTCGACAATTTAATGTGTTGACAGTTTCGAAAGTTTTGTTTGTTTTCTCGGCATCTTTTTTCGGGGTTGGGCAGGAAAAGTATTTATCAACTTGTGGTGGCTATTGTGACAAAGTGACGAATTCATTGAATATGCTGATTGATTTTCCCTATAAATGATTAATTGACGTACTCAGTGGCCCTTCGGTAGTTTGTTTAGCTCCTGAAAATACATTTATTCAAGTGGAATACTTCATTAAGGTTATGGTAAAGTCAAGAATTTTTTGATCAATGAACCTAGACTTTGTTCATTTTAATATGGAATATTAATTCAAAGAGAAAATATCACTTAAGCATATTTATTTTGTTCTTTGGACTGTTTAATTGATTTATGAACTCAATAAACGTATTTGCGAAAGCCTGCTGTGACTTTAATCATTTTTTAATGGCCATTCGTTTGTGGTATAATTACAATTTAATTTTAAACTTAATCAATCGACCACTAACATGCCAACCAAATATTTTCAATGTTCACTCCCGAAGCAATCAACGAATAAAAAAAATATTTTTGCTGATGCTGACACAGTACAAGTGAACTGACACAGAACTGAAATCAATGTTAAATGGCAAATGACAACAGCTGCGGATGGGAGGGGGATGGCAGAGGAATGTTAGTTAAATATTGATTTAAATTTTCCACATAATTGCAATTAGTTGATGAATGTGGAGCCAGCTGTTGCAGTCCTGTTTCCCCATATCCTGCCGCTGCCATCCAATCGAGTCTGATTCTGATTAAACATGGTGTCGGGGCAACATCAACAACAGGAAAAGAGGCAATAACAGCCATTTGACGAGAAATCGAGTTCAGCAGCCATCGTTCGGCCTCAAAGTGGCACAGTGGTTAAGTCTATATCTCTTACTTAGGAAAATATATATATATTACTCATTTTTGTAAATTAAATTAATTTACAGAATATTGATTCGAAATTATATCTCTTTAAATTTATGATAAATAAGCAAACAGATAAGAAAGACCTTTGAAATAACTCTGGAAATCTTCAATATTATCTCATTGTGTTTAAAAATAAAACTGGATTATTTTTCCATATTATAAAATCAAATATTTGCAAAGCTTTTATCCAATTTTTCCCCTTTAATTTACCACTGTGCCCAAGCGGTCGTTCTTCTCCTGAAAGCAACGCCTTTTTGCTGTTCCCCTTTTGGTTTCTGTTGCTGTTTCTGTTTCTGAATTTCCTCGACTCACTTTTTCTCATGTCGACGGTGCCTGATGAAAAGCCACTTACGCACAATTTTCACAACTCAAAAGCATTTTATTGATTGCACTTTAAGAACGCCGGGTTGAGGGCCCAGCGAAACACTCATACGCCACGTTGGCAGCCATAACATACTGGCTGCAGAGAGAGATTTTTCAGGCCCCCGTTCAGAGTGCTATGTGCGTGTGAGTTGGGTGCGTTTATTGACTGTCGTTTTTAAAATTGAGTTTTTCTGGCTCTTAGATTGGCCCCACTACCCCACAAAGCCTCCACCGACAAAAAACTTGGTTAAACTTTGGGGTCCTTCCACGCCGTTGCTGCAAAGGCAATTTAGCCCTCGAGGCTTCGAGACTCAGCTTCGGTTTCAGCCAGATGTATGCAAATGTGGACTGGGCTCACCCGAGAAATCAAAGTCACTTTTGCTGTCTTTTTTTTTTTTTTCTTTTCTCGGTTAGATAACACATTTGGCTACGGCTAAAATTCCGTATTTTCCGGGGCTCCTTGCCCCTCGGGGTTAATTGTGCGAGAAGGCTAATGAACATCGAGCCCGGGCGGCATCTGACAGCTGCGTTCGAGCTTTGGCTTGTTAATTGTTTTTGAAATCGCTGAGTGAGCATTAATAAGATGTAAATTCGAGGAAAACTAGAAAAGTCCGGGGCTGGAGGTTTTTAAATTGGAATTTCGGGGGTTGGACCTCAGTCCTATGAATTATGAGTGGCATGGTTTAATTGGTAGCAGGAATAACTTTGATTGTTAATTCATTTCATAATTGGCAGCTTTGACGGTAATAGATTTTTAATTGGAGAAACTTGTTGGGGATCATGGCTCAAAGGGTTATTTTAAAGCAGAGAATTACACTATTTAAGTGTCAGAGATATTTGATAAAATTCCTTTTCAAAAACTTAAGCAATTAACATGAGAAGCTTCATATAGGGAAATGTCCTTTCCATTTACGTAATTAAATATAAGAAAGATATTTAAGATAATGGGGAATACATTTCTCTGCTCTAACATCATGGTAATTAATTAATTAGATCTCCAGAGACTGTCACATTTCTCAGCCCATTTTCTTTGTGTTGTTAATAAAGTAATTTATGTGAAATCAAGCCATCTCCAGCTTCGATTTATCTCAGCACTATTCATTGGCCTTATATGGCTGTGCATTGTTTGCAAATCGCTTAATTATTGTGGATGGTATTTTATTGGGTCATGGAGCCATAAAAGGCGGCCACATCCACGGTTCCTTTGGGCCTACATCAATAGCGGTCGTCTCCATTACCATCTCCCTGAAGCTCCATCCACTACCACTGCCATTTTCACTTCCTTTTTGCCTGAATGTCACATTCTCCTAGTTGCCACGACCTAAAAGCATAAATTTCCCGTGGCTAGGCCAAAATCAACGCCAAATGCTCTAAACGTTTTGCTTATGATTTTTATTGCACGCACACAAGCCCGCAACTTATACAGATACATACATATATATTTGTATATATTTTTTTGCTTTTTTTCATATACAAACTGTGTAGACATTTTGCCGCAGCCTTAAGTGCGAAAGCTGCAAAAGGCAAACAGAAAAAATAAGAGGAAAAAATAAGGATACCCCTGCCGATGACTTGTTTATGGCAGGCGACGACCACGCCCCTTTTATATTTTATATTTCGTGTGCCTATATGGGCGAGCACTTGGTTTATTTCATTAGGTTTCCTTTGATGAGCCGTTCTACATATTTTTGCATTATTTACAAGAGGATGTTTCTGAGAAGCTGTTTCGTACGCTAAGTTATAGCATACTTTCTAGGGCAACCTAAGAGATCTTCTAAAATAATGGTAGAAATGCGTAAGTTTTTATATATTTCCCTGATTACATTTGTAATTAAAAATAAAGTTGATTTGACTTATAAATATTAAAGGTTTTTTTTATTGGGTTTAAGGCAAGTTTCTTACAATAAAGAATGTTTAAACTTTATATATACTTTTCCCAATTTAAGTCAACGCATTATAACAAAGTAAAGTAGTATAACTTATTACTACCCTTAATTGTTCGAATTTTAAATTAAATCGAAGCTGTGCTTCTCACCTTTATTGGCACATCGTAGTAGCTATTTTTTCGCTTCGTTGCCAAGAGGCATGCGAATGGTATTCCCATTATATAGATAAAATCGGAAAGGTACGTGGAAACGGGAGCAGGGCTGTAAATTAACTTTAAGTTATGCTGAGTATCTGCCATTCGTGGCTTCAATTTGGCCTTATCTCGCCGCTTCTTTTTTCTGTTGGCACTTGCCAAACAATGTCAGTTTTCAACTTTTAGCGCATTTTTCAAATTAGGTTAGCGGCACAGTGGCGTGGGGTACGTCGGCGAGGCGGATGTTTGGAGGTCGGGCATGGAGGTTGCAAGGATGTAAGGATGTAAAATTGTAAGAATGTTAGGGTGTGATGGTGTTGGCTTTAGTGAAAGTTTTCTTATTGTTTCGGGGCGGAAGGGAAAGGGCTTGGCTTGGCGGTAGGCTTGTTAGCATCCTTCCTTCCTGCGCTTCCTGCCCAACAAAAAAAAAGAAGAAACCATCTGCTGCCCGTTTAACCTTAATGTTTAGGGCTAACCCAGAACCGCACCCTTCACACCCAAACACCCCTGCAATTACACAGAAAAAAATGGTACAACTTTAAAAATTAAAAAAAAATGTATGTTTAAAGTTTTACATTATTAAAAAAATATTGCATTGCACTTGCCATATCTTAAATCAATTTATAGCTGTGAAAAATGAATGGTAAAAGAATGCTAGAACGCTGTTAAAGTCCTTTTAAAATTTCTTTTTTATAAATATATAAAACTTATTGCGCTTTTAATCCGATAAATCGTAATATAAATAAAAAGTAAAAAATGGCAAAATATTCGTTACATTTATTTATTAAAGAAAATTACTTTAAATTTATATAAAACTCGCGACAAATGAACAAGGAAATTCTTTTTTTTTCGGTGAACTAACATCTGCGCACTGTTTTGGATGTGCACTTATTTTTCAATTCGTGCGCGAAAGCATCCGTCGTCTTGTCAGCTTCGAGTCACATCCAAATCCCATTCCAGTGAAGGGACTTGGCACTTGAACGTCATCTCGGAGAATTATCAGCGACTGCGTCAGCATCTAAATATAATGCCCACCTTCTGTACGAGAATCCCCGGCTGGCCTTTGTTCTTGCCCATCTCTTGGCCATTCGTAGTTGGCCAAGTTTTATGCTCGCTTTTTATGCCAACGCGCACCGTTGAGCATTTGTTGTTCCCAGTACCAACATCAGAAGCAGCAACAGCAGCAACAATATGCTTTTAGTGCTGTCCTAATGAAATTTTTAAACGATTTCGTCTCACTTCACGGCCAGCAGCAGATTGAAGAGTGTGAATTGCCAGCGGAGCGGAGCTGTGGGGAAAATTCCCGGAGATTATTTGTAGCTTTCTGTCTGCGTGTCTTGGGCTAAGAAATGGTTACAAGGTTGAATTTAATTGGATTTAATTTACTCTGCACAGTGAGGGCAAGAAATCAGAGTACCTATCAGCAGGTTTTATTTTTCAGATGGAATAATTTTGTACTTGTAAAAACTTTGAATGGATATTCATGAAATATTTTCTTGAAAATGCTTGCAAGCTAACATTGTTTCTTAAATTAAATGTCGAGGTCCCGGGTTTCGTTTGAGTTGAAAAAGAAAGAATACTTTAAAGTAATAAATAAAGTAAACATAATTTCTGCCTCTGTACTTCTTTATGGGGCTATGACACTATCTCCAATTATGGTTATGTCAAATTATTTACCTAAAATTTTGAAATCCGGAAGATATTGCAAATATATGATTTAAGCAACAATTAAATTGCAATCAAATCAGCATATATAGTTGCCTCTTTTTGAGCTCTAATAAAACTTTTAATGAATTAACGCACCATTAGGTCATAGGAAAATCACTAGAATTTAATAAATTCTTATCCCACCCATGAATATAAACCATTATTTAATAAAATTACATAAATTAGTTATATTTAAAGAAAATATCGTTTTGCCTGTCAAACTAGAAAGAAAACTTTTTTTTATTGTAACAAGAAACAAAACTCTAAATAATTATGAATTTCCTTAGGACTCATTATCTAATACCACCCGTCATAATCATGCGATTCATCTGAGAATCAAAATTCGCTTTTAATTAAACAGAATAGCCAAATAATTGAAAACGGAACACTTCAGTGTGCAAAGATTATTACAAATTTAAATGAACTAAAACTCACGCACATGCACTCAAAATATATATGTGCTTAGCACCTGTCCAGGTGTGTGTGTGTGTTGCCATGGCTTTTCAGTACGAAGGAAGCTGTCTGGGCCATAAATTCACTCCTGCAATGGCTAGGAGCAGCCGGGAGCGCACAAGCACAGCTGGAGGGGTTTTAATTAGAACACCTGGCTAACTACCACAGGCACACACCGATACACACACACAGACATTATCCGGTAATACGGTTAGTTTCCATTTATTTCAATTAAAAATTCAGTTTGGCCAAAGGGGAACATGCATAAATATTCATTGCTAATCACATTGACCTTACCCTGCCTCTCTCCCTGTCTCTGTTTATTGCAGCAAAGTATTTTGTGATGAAGTCATGTGGAAGTAGCAACAACACGGCCCGTACAATTATAGGCGAAACTTAATTAAATGCTGCATCATTTGCAAACTGCAAGAGGGAATTCTTAACAATCGCAATAAAACTTTTGTCGAACAAAAGTAATTAGGGGACCTCGCACCCAATACCAATACACACAGAAAACACCCAAACGCCCAAACAGCCAGCAGCGAGCCAGCCTTCCTTGACGCTATGCGACAACAAAGTTGGTAAAAGGAGCCGAGGAGAGGAGGAGCCTAGGCGGGAGGCGAGCGAGCGGTGGCAGGAGTGCTAGTCCTGTACATGGCCAGAAGCCAGCTGACGCTGCCAGCCGCAAACAGCTAACAGCTAACATCGAGGAGGTGCCGCAGGACGAAGCAGACGAAGGCCAGCAAAATGCAGAAGGAGAACAATGTCACGGCGGAGAATTGCCAATTTGTGGGGCCCTATCGCCTGGAGAAAACTCTCGGCAAGGGTCAAACTGGTAAGTGCAAGGAAACCAAACCCAAAGTCCCTTAAAGGGTGGCTGTATCGAGTGGGAACCATCAATATATCTATTAGAGAAAATGCCATATTGGCATTACATTGCCTTTTTACTGGGATCTCATTTACTGTAATTACTTTAGCTGTCTGTTCTGATTTTCTCACTTGGCAAATATAACTGGGGGCCTTTTGATAGTAATAAATGTTTATTGTTGAATGAATTTAATTTTGGAAATAAATTTGAGACTCAAAGTAGTGTAGTATTGAGAGAGAGGAAGTTGTGTGCTTAGGCAGTTTAGGTCTGCCTAATTATCATTCCTAATTGTTAACTTTCTGACTTTAATCAAGAAAGCATTTAGCCAAGAACTTACTATTATTATCTTACTATTCCCTTATAAATACCGCATTGTCATTATTGCAATCATCCATTTATCCTTTCTCAGGTCTCGTCAAGTTGGGCGTGCATTGTGTGATTGGCAAAAAGGTCGCGATTAAAATAATCAATCGCGAGAAACTCAGCGAATCGGTGCTAATGAAGGTAAGTAGTTGCCAACGGAGGGGTCGAAGGTCATGACTCGACGGAAAGTTTCTCGCCGATTGTTGCCTTTCCTATTCGCTTTTTTATTGCTTTGCTCTCTTTATGATTTTGTTTTTCTCCTTATTTTGGGTTCCTTGTTTTACGTTTGTCTTCTGCTTTCGTACGAGTCATAAAAAATTGTGAGAATAAAATTTGTTTTGTGGTTCCTTGTTTTATTGTCCCTGCTCCTTGAAAGTGTAACGTGGCTGAAGTAAGCGGTGAAGTAGGGGGTGACGTAAGGGGATCCAGTGCAGTCCAACTTACGGCTATTCGGACCCATACTGCTACGGAAGGGGAAAATGTTTTTGGGGATTTTTCGGGCTCGCGGTTTCCCTTCGGCTTGGGAACTTAAGTGTGCCAAAGTCGGGGCAAGTCAAAGACAAAGATATTTTGAGCCTTAAAGTACTTCAGACTTTAGATATTTAAGGCATTTTGTGAGCGACCCGGCTTTGTCTTTAAACCAATGACACAAGAAGCTCATTTTCGGATATAAAGTATTTTAACAATATATTCTTTAAAATTGGAAAATTATAAGTTGATGAACTTGCGTTGTGGAATTTTCCAAAATATGTCCAGGTTAACTGCTTGCTCCTTGTTCTTTTTTCCTTATATTTATCTGGAAATATAAGCAAATCCTACAGGAACATAATCCGTTCTTTAATAAATTAAATCAACTTAAGATCTTTTAGTTAAAATCATTTTACAATATTAAGTTATAGCTTCTATTATAATGTTCAAACAAGGACTTGATGAATAGTAATTGTAGTTTCACTGAACATAAATTCAGAATGGTATCAGCTGACCTTTTCCAGAGTTTACTAGAGTAATTGCTGCCTTACAAAATCATATACAAATTATCTTTGGTAAATATTCATTTATTCCGTAATCGATTTTCTGCCATGATCCAGAGCACCACCACCACGTCTATTATAATACGAGGCATGGACTCCAAATAGAATTTCAGACTCGCCGCCATTCATTCGGTTTCAATAAAAGTCAAAGTAAAGCTTCAACTATTTATCTCTCCTTTGCTGTCATAATAAACCCATGGAAAACCCCCGCTCGGAGATATACCGAAAATGTGGTGCACTTTTTTGTAGGACATTGAAAGGACATGGGACAAATTAGTGCGTGCGACAACAAAGTAAAACAAAATTGACTAGCTTTTCGGGGGCCGGGGCAGGGGATTGGGCAGAGTTTTGGGGGTGACAAAAGCTCAGACATGTAGGACAATCGAATGCACAAGGTGCGCTCGGTGAGGTGAAGGATGTGGGAGATGTTGGGGCTGCGGTGGTGGGAATAGGGGTGTAAACGAGTATAAAGGACCGCCGATGATTGCGTGTGGTGTCCATGTTGTCGGACCAGCTGGTCGGGACACGCAATGAGAAATTGGACACCATTCGGAGGACAACAATGGGCCATTATGGCCGGCCAAGCACCAAGCACTTTGAATGCATTGTAAAGAGGTGCACTCTTAAAAAAAAACGAGGGTAAATCTGCTTTAATAGAAGATTAGGCAAGAAATACCTTTTAAAAGCAATTTTATTGTTTTTAATTATAATTTTTTATTAGGTTTCGCTTAATCCTTTCTTTCTGTATACCCATTTTGTTGTTTATTTTTCCGAGTGTACGTTTATGGGGATCAAGCTCGGCAACAATGTCGATAAGTCGATTAAAATCATTTACTCCTCTACTCCACTCCACTCCGCTTCACGAAGGTTGAACGTGAAATCGCCATAATGAAACTAATCGATCATCCGCATGTCCTTGGCCTGAGCGACGTGTACGAGAACAAGAAGTATTTGTATTTGATATTGGAGCATGTATCCGGCGGAGAGCTCTTCGACTATCTGGTGAAGAAGGGCCGCCTCACGCCCAAGGAGGCGCGCAAGTTCTTCCGGCAAATCATCTCGGCCCTGGACTTCTGCCACTCGCACTCGATATGGTAAGTCCATCTTCAGCCCAGAAACTCCCAAAGTCGAACTGCAATCAATATGGGATATCTGCTTTAGCCATCGGGACTTGAAGCCGGAGAATCTGCTGCTGGACGAGAAGAACAACATCAAGATAGCGGACTTCGGGATGGCATCGCTGCAGCCGGCCGGGAGCATGCTGGAAACATCCTGCGGCAGCCCCCACTACGCGTGTCCGGAGGTTATACGGGTGAGTCCTGCCCGGTTGAAAAATGGTCATAAAATTGCTTTCCCAGCTCGGCTTTCAGCGCCCCTTCCTATCCCTGAGATATACAAACGCATAAACGTCAATCAAGGCGAACTTTTTAGCACATTTTCAGATGCAGCGTTTGACTGCAGTAAGCTGCAGTGGCAGGAATCAGTGGAGGTGGCAGCATCCTGGAGTCGCTTTCCTATGCAAATTTCGTCAGGCTCCCTTCTATGCAAATGCATCCTTGTCGTGTGCGCATATGATTTCCCATCTCTGGCTGCGACACATCCTGCGCTACACTCTGCCCAAATAAAGTGTCACTTTGTCCTTGAATTCTTTGATTTCGTCCCTTACTTCCAAGGGAAGTTTGCTGTGAAAGTTTGTAGGATGGTGGCATTACCATTTTTGGTTGAAACCCTAGGTATCTTTGCTAGCTAATAAAAAATGCTTGTTTAAATATGCCAAGAGAAATATTTAAATAGGTTTTAAGCTCAAAACTGAGTCCTATCCGTGATAATTTTCTTCAAGTGTGTATTGCTGCACTTCCCTCACGCAGGACATGCTGCAGCTGCAGCTTCTGGCGAAGCTTCATGCTCCTGCGCCCGTAATAAATTCATAAGGGGAATTTTAAAATATCTCCTCGTGCCGTCTTATCATATATAGCCCGGCCGGGCTATAAATCTGACTGGCTACGTGATGTTTAGCTTATCTATACGTACTTTCTTTTATAAATATTCAGCAGTGGTAGTGCGCCCCACCTCCTAATTGATGTCTGCTAACCAAATCTGCGCCCTGCATGGGGAAAACCTTGACAATTTGTAGGGGAAAATTGCGTGGAAAGCCCATGTACTCAATCACTTAAGTGGTCGTTTATCAATCTTTGGAAGGTGGCAGGGGTTCAAGCCACAAGCAAAGCCTCAAGCCGGTTTAGTGTTACCTACAGAAGAACACAAAGTCGGTTTGGGTAATCGAGCGAACACACAACGAGTATAATCTTGCAAATTGGAGTTTTGAGAGTTGCGCTGTAATTGGAAAATGTATTTATGATGAATGCTTGGCCTGGGAATTTGTAATTTTTGACGGGGATTACGTGAGATACTTATGGAAGGGTGAATGCTTATTACTGCTCTATGCAGATACAAATGAGAAAATAGGAAATAAAAGTAAATGTGGGAGTTATTAAACAATAAAGTCGAGGTGATAAGTCTGTGCATCTTAGATTAATTTGTTCTAAATTATTGGGTGTTGCTCAACATGTTCCTAGCAACATTTTCTCAGCCGCATTTTTTTATGTGTTCCGCCATGTTAGATTTAAGTTTCGATAGGTTTCTTCCGATAGCTAAGTGAAGAAGAAGAAATGACTTAGTGGTTGCGATAACTAAAGCAACCATGTGGTTGCGCTTTACAGCACACTTCGGTGCTTTACAGCAATAGTCGATAGTTAACAGAACCATTTTATTCTTTCAAGATTGGATCAATGTTAGTAGGACAGAAGGTTTATTTTGGTGGTTATCTTTTCTGGACAAGTAGGTATTAGCCACCAGTGCAGAATCCGGCCCTAAGAAATATAATAAAGTGGAGAGATATGAGAGATAAAATAGTTATAGCTAACAAGATAGCAATTTAGCTTTAAAAAAAGTTAGATTTAGCGTTGTTTTCATTCTGTGCATATTGTGCGTGTGCCGTCAAAAGCCGGACAGAATTTAATTCATTTTAATCGTTTGTCGGACATTATAAATGCTCCACCTTCGTGCTTAAAGACTTAACAGTTTGCCTTTAAATAAAATACTTGGAATTGGAATCACGTGGTCTGTAATTTACAGTCGTGCTGCAATTACATATTGTATTTTCTGTAGTGGGCAACAAACTGCGAGTCATTGTGCCATTTACCTGCCAAGTCAATAACCGTCCCCCGGGAAAAGGCAGAGCTGGGAACTTGGCATTTGATGGACACGTCAATGGACGTCACCGAGTTGAACGGACTGGAGTGTATTGGGACTGGACCTACCCCCTTTTTGGTCTTTAAATAGAAAAGAAAACGAGAAAATTTTAAATTGGTAAACCTTCCCCGTTGGGGCTTATAACATTTCCCATACGAATGGGGTTATCGATGAAAAGGGTGAAAGGTCCTAACGATTTGGAGCCACGCACAATGGTCAATCGAATTTCCAAATAATCAAGCTGAAAGCAAACATAAATGAAATGTCCCCGGCAAGCAAACAAACAAACAAACAAACAGACAGACAGACAAACAGACAGACACACTCGCCCTCGAGAATGTCTCCATGTCTCAATTTCTGATTTTCCTTCTCCATTTCCCCATTTTCCTATTTCCCAGGGCGAGAAGTACGATGGCCGCAAGGCGGATGTCTGGTCCTGCGGCGTTATCCTGTACGCCTTGTTGGTGGGTGCGTTGCCCTTCGACGACGACAACCTCCGCCAGCTGCTCGAGAAGGTCAAGCGCGGCGTCTTTCACATACCTCACTTCGTGCCGCCCGACTGCCAGACTCTGCTCCGCGGCATGATCGAGGTGAATCCGGACCGGCGGCTAACGGTGAGTCATCCACACATTCACATCCCCATCCGAATACACATCCTTCGTCGCACTCGACACCCGCAACCACGCCCGCGGCCAAGTGCAGCGGTGACCCAACAATGCCCATTCGGGCAATTCCTTCTTTGACTGAATGCACTCAAAGGAAAATATTAGTTTGTCATAGATACGAAAACTTGTAGTTTCTTGTTACAGAAATTTTGAACCAGGAATTTAAATTTTGAAAAGGAAATTTAAAAACTTTTTATAGGAATTATCGATATTTATTTTTATTTTATTTTATCGATTTAGCCGATATTTATATTTTTAGTTTCTAGATACAGAAATTGAAGCCAAGATATAAATAGGGAAATTTAAAGACTATATTTAAAAAGGTTATTTTATCGAATACACCGATATTTATATTGATTATTGTATCGATAACTGTTTAAATCTATTTTTAGATTAAAGTGAATATTATTATTGAATTATAACTATTTAAATATGTTTTTAGACTTAAATGTTATTATTCATCGTTGGTATTGTTGGAATATAATAATTATAAATATCGATATATTCGATAAAATAAACAATTTGAATAATCAATGAAAATATCGACATAATCGATAAAATAAACTACTTTCAAAATATTTAGCAAATAATATTTGCAAGTCATATTATTTTAATTTGTAATAAACTACAAGATAATAAATAATTGCATCAATTGTTGGCAGCATTCAAAATCTTATAAAATCCAAAGTATAATTTATTTAACAGCAACCTAAGGTTAAAGGCTAACTTATAAAAATACAGTGTAAAATATGTGTATTTTTTTGCGTATGTGGGGTGGTGAGTCATTTGGAAGCCACCACCGGGCTTTTGTTGGTTTTTGGGTCAGCACGTTGCTCAGCTATTTACCCAACCCCCTTGAAATTCCTCCCTAAAAACCAGTTTTTGCTTTATTTTTTCGACCGCCAAATATCCACATATCCAGCTGGCTGAAATCAACCGCCATCCCTGGGTTACGGCTGGGGGCAAAGGTGAGCTGGAGCTGGAGCTGCCGATGATGGAGGTGGTGCAGACACATGTCATTCCCACAGCGACTGCGGTGGATCCGGATGTGCTCAACGCCATTTGCTCCCTGGGATGCTTCAAGGAGAAGGAGAAACTCATCCAGGAGCTGCTCAGTGCGAGGTTTGTTTTAATTATCGTATAAATTCACTTAGCACTTAGCTTTACTGCACTTTAAAAATGTGTAATTAAAGCGTAATTATCTTAAAGCTCTAGGCACCATTAAGTCTTATTTTATTAATTTAAATAATAAATTAAACTTGGAAAACTTTATGGTCCTCAAGATAATATATGTATATTTTTTCCCACCACAGTCACAACACGGAAAAGGTAATATATTTCCTTCTGTTGGAGCGGAAGCGAAGAAGGCCGGCGCTGGAGGATGACGACGAGATTGCGCAGAAATCACGAAGCGAACTGGATGCAGTGGATCCGCCGCGGAAGCGCCTGGACACCTGTCGCATCAATGGGACCAACGCACCCAGCTACGGACAGATCTCAGAGGGTTCACCGCTCACCCCCAGACGACAGGCCTTTAAGTAAGTGAACTCCAACTTAACTGAACGATTTAATATAATATCTCTTACCCCACAGCTTCCGCTCGTACAGCAGCACTCGAAACCACCAAAGGCGCTCGCCCACAACAGTGTCCTCGTCGGTGCGGAGCTCCTCATATCACAGTCCGACGCGCTGCAACTCTCCGATGAGCTCCGCCCAGCAGCAGGCGAATGCCATCTCGCGCCCATCCTCGCCGGCGGCGGGAACGCGACACTCCCAGTATGGCGATCGCGACCGGAGTGGCCACCACTCGTCCGTCAGCAGGACGCCGTCGCACAGCTCCCAGAAGAGCATCGAGGGCGATGTGGTGGTGGTGCGGGAGCCCCGGATCGAGCGACGCGATTCCCTGCGTCAGGAGCGCGGTGGAGGACCAGGATCGCCCAGGGATCGAGGAGAATGCGGCATTCCGCCAGGCAGTCCGGGCGGCAACTCAAGCGGATCCACGTCCGCCTCGCCGTCGGTGCACCATCGTGCCAACTCAGGTCCGACCATTGCCATTATGTTCCACGATCCAGAGTCGAATAGTGGTGTGTGCATGCCCCTTAGAAACCCTGTAGAAGCCCGAAGAGATCATATGAAATGGAATAATCTTATCTGATACCATTTCATAAGCAAGCAAATGGCTATATGTTTACGAGATAACCCTATATTTTCCAGTAAATCAAGTTCATCTTAGCTAAAACCCTTTAAAGATTGATTTGATGTCTAGAAAATATAGTATGACCTCCAAAATATATTGCTTTCGCTTCTGATCTTATATTTTTTGAGTAAACTTTGGCTTGAATAATAACCAACTTACCTTCCTTGCAGTTGTGAATCCCAATGGCTCGCCCATGATGAACAACAGCAGTCCGGGCATGCCCGGCTCACCTTGCAATACACCTGGTGGTCAGCTGTGGAAAACGCGACTCACCAACATTAAGAACAGTTTCCTGGGCAGTCCGCGTTTCCATCGCAGAAAAATGCAGGGTATGTGCAATTGCTAAGATAATTATTTGTTTTTTTTTAATTTATATAATGAATGATATTTTTGCAGTTTCTGCCGATGAGGTGCACCTAACGCCCGAGTCCTCGCCGGAGCTGACCAAGCGGTCTTGGTTCGGTAATCTCATAACAACCGAGAAGGATGAAACCTTCACCATTTTGGTCAAGGGGAAACCCATTGCCACGGTCAAGGCGCATTTGATACACGCATTTTTATCCGTAAGTATTTTTTCTATTCAACAGCAGAATAAATTGAAAATAAATCTTCTACAATTTATTATCAGATGGCTGAACTATCGCATAGTGTGGTGTCGCCCACCTCGTTTCGGGTGGAGTACAAACGGAACGGCAATGGACCCGTCATGTTCCAGCGCCATGTCAAATTCCAGGTGAGTGGAAAAGCCATCCCCGTTGGGCCCTTATGGGTGTTGCTAATGGTTCTCGAATACCTTCCAGGTTGACATCAGTGCCATTTGCAAACAAGGCGACATAGCAGATATGTTGTTTGCGTTGACATTTACGCTGCTATCAGGTAAACAATAAGTGTGCTATCATCGCACTCGGTAAACAGCCTAATTGAGCTCCCTCTTACCCCCTTCCCCAGGTAATATTCGGCGTTTCCGTCGCATTTGCGAGCACATTCAGTCCCAGGTGTGCTCCAAGCGGTTCCCGGGTCCCAGCAGTCCGCCGACGGTCACCAGTGTCACTCAGGCCGTCTCCGAGAGCTCCTCTTGCGGATCGGTGTCCAGCGAGAGATTGTCCTACAAGCGACAGGTGGTGAGTACTTTTTTTGTGAGCAGTGAGCCACAGAAATCGCTGCAGTTTTCTTAAATGAATTGAAAATATATCTAAAAGTATGCAAGATAAAAATTTATATCTTAAATTCGATTTAAATTGGTTCTGTTTAAGGTAGAAATTTTATTCAAATGATCTCATATCCACATCAATTTCTGAGGCTGACTTTTATATATAAATATGATTTAGAGCTAACTGAATCTCTTTTAGATCGAAAGCGACATGGAGAACGATTCAATATTCTCGTACAAGTCGGGCAACGGACGTCGGGCTTCGACCACAAACAATAATAATGCCAATCCCGTTGACATTCCCGGCAGCCCCATAGCAGTACGATCCAAGTATGTAAAACAGAGAAAATAACCATCAGTTCTGGAATCAAAATAAATAATAAATAACTCTAGATAGCTAATGAAAAGTAAACGTTAAATAAATAAATAATCGCACTACATTACATTAAATTCCAAAGAAATAAGGATAATAGTTGTTCAATATCTAGACATTTTTTTTTAGCAAATTATTTTTTAATTGTCTTTAATTTTCTAAAAAATATCAAATTAAGTATACCTTTAAATGCATTACACAAATTATAATTTGTAGCATTCAGCTTTTAAATAAAATGTTAAATTGTTTTACTAAGCCTTATTAAAAAAGAAAACAAAATATGAAAGATAATATTTGCAAGTTACAACTATTCTTTCTTATAGATAGTTTAAGGCTAGTGTTTAAAAAGCATGTTCTGGTTCTAAATGAAAGTCAGTAGAACGCATAAATTACTCTTATATTTATATAATTAATTAATAATTAAATTTTTTTTAAATACTAACTTAAGTTCTCTTATTGTTTTTTAGCTCTGAGACCGCTGAACACGAACGCAACCGCGAACTGCAGAGTGAGCGTCAGGCGACAACGATGTCCGGTAGTGCAATCGCATGAGAATTATTTCTCTGATTTAGTTACATTTTTCACCAGGATCTTAGTTTTGATATGGCACTAGTCAACAGCAACCGCAACCAAATATTGTATTCCAACTAGAGGAAGAATCAGCAATCGCTGGCCACAACTCAAACAGTATTTTTTCCTAGAATACCATCCGCCAGAGATCTTCAAAGAATATATAATAAAACACACAGGAAAAGCCCGAATAATATACCAAAGCAATAATAGTGGAATTTATATACACTAGAATATATAAAGAATCTGAAATTTTGAATGCCGATCGGATCGATTGAACAGAACTTTGCTAGCTGCTCTAGCTTTTATCGAACTTGATTTTCTATTTATTGTTGATTTTTTTTGAGTGATTGACTTTTTGTAATGTTCTTTTTGATGGACATTGTTGCCGCCGCGCCTAAAAAGCTTGCAAATAAAAAAACACCGTGTAAAAATATACAAAAAAAAAAAAAAACAAGGAAAAACAAGAACAAATCAAGTTAGCACTAGCTTAAGTCGAACCAGTTATTCTAGAGTCATTTTCTTTACCTAGACTAGGCCTCAAATTTAGCTACGCAAATTGGGGTTGCTACTCATGAAAATTCGCAGACGATTTGTATAGAGTGTATAAAGGATATTTCGCAAAATGCACTGATCTTTGACTACTAACTAAAAGGAAGCAAATATAAAGATATGTAAACTTCAGAAACCGAATAACTTTTGCATTAACTTAGCGTTGCTGTTTTGCTAAATAAAAATCGATACAACTATTTTGCTAGCCACTAAACATGAACCGCTGAAGCGAGACGAGAAACGCAAAAACTATTTTTCCTAAATAACAAAGAAATACTATATAAAAACGCGTCAACTTTCAAACTTCAGACAAGCATATATGACGATCAAAGAGTGTTGTGCGGTAGAGGAGCTCGAGATGTAGCAGATATTGACAGACATTTATAATGTACATAAGGATACCGAATAACTAAGCAACGGCACAGCAAATGGCTAATAAACGATATACAGCACATTAAAGTAACGAAATTTAAAAAGGCAAAGGAAGAACAAAAACCAAAGAACAATATATATTTTGCATGGGCATAAAGTAAAGCTTTCTTAACCAAATACTTGTATAAATAAATTGGGACGAAATATATATCTATGTATAGAATGGATCGGGGATTGTACAAATTGTTGAGTTGCACCAGTGACAAAAAAAAACAACCTAGGAGAGAAATTCAATTGGAATTTGTATGTATATTTTTATTGGAAACGAGTAGGCTTGTACTGAACCCAACAAGCTGTCTAAAAATGCACAAATCGCAACGCTACCTTGGACTCGAGATAGTGTTTCCTTCAGTCTAAGAGCGTTTCGCCAAGCAACCCCACAAAACAATCACATTGAATCCTTCCTTCCCTGCCCTAGTTTTGAGTGGTTTTCATAGTTTATAGCTCCTATTCTTTGCAAATACCAAAGCCAATCAATCAGAGCGTTCTTTCAATAACACATACGATAATTTGAAACTAAAAGACTTAAGAAATCGACATAAAGCTAATGAAATCCAAACAAAAACCGTCCATTTATCCACTTAAAGCTAACAAGCAAAATGTAAAGGCAACTCAGCAATTTGTGGAATCAGCTGGAAGCGGAAGCGAGTGTAAAGGGAGCCCGAATAATGTATATGTATAATGTAAAAGGATATAGATCTATACTGAAACTGTGTATGACAGCAATATCAAAATAGTCAGATGGAGGATAAGATGTGAAAGCGGTACGATACTAAAACGTGATTAGAACAAATATTAAACCACAAATTACGAGTTAATAAATGCTTAATGATAAACCAAGTAAGGTCGCGTAAAATCTAACAAATATATTAAACAAACCTATTTAAAAAGTCAAGTATTGAGGAACACACACCCACAAACACACACACACACACACTCAAAAACTCAAGCAACAAACAACAAAATCATGCAATAATATTGAAATGAAATTACTTTTTAGCATTAACTACGATACATCAGATTATTTATCGCTCATCATATGGAAGATACTCAAGAAGAAAACGCATTTAAGCTGAACATACATTCAAAATTAAGCTCACCGACTTGAAGAGAGAAAGATGGCATTCATATATTTATACATGCATATATCATATACACACCGATCACGGAGCTCTTTATATACAACATATACCATATATTATATTCCGTGTTTACTTTCATATACAAGAACAAAGCCCCCCAGCATACCCAACATATACGAAGTATACATCTATATGCGTCGCCCCGTTCGTACATCCATATATATTTACACACAAGCGCATTTAATACGAGTTACAAGTACATTCGTCACCAGAAACTAAAAACTAAACAAAATGGCTAGTTTTGTATCATATAAAAAATGTAAAAATCGTATTTTTCACTTGATACTAAAATCGAATTATAAATACTAAACCTTAACTTAACCAAAACGCTCTGCATACTAAAAACCCGATCGCAGTTTCGAGGATAAGTACGACGATAATTGCTTTATATGGGAAATACCCAAGAAATCCCAATACTCAATGCTGCATTATGCTGCTGCCACGCCTACCTTTTTACCTTAACTGAAGCCTATACATACTAGATGATCAACCAAATTTTCGCGCTCTTCTCATCCTCAAACTCTCACTCGAACTCAACAACATAATCACCACCAAACCCAAGAACTAACTCATTTTAACTGCTTCACTCAGTGCATGATGAGCAGCGAATATTTGCGCCGAGATAATTTTATATGCAACGTATACATATTTCTATCTATAGTATATATATACACCCCTATATATATATACACGCATTATACACCAGAGCAAGCGCTTTACTTCAAATGCAAATGCAAATCCAAATGCAAATGCAATGCAGGAGATGTTTATTACTCATTACGAAATAAACGATTCGAATACTTATTAAAATAAATTTAGAGGGTAATGTTGTGTATTGTACTGCGCTTTTTACGTTGTTGATTTGGTTTCCCCCTTAGGTTCCACCATATTATTGTAATATTGTAATTAGTTCTGCAAGTGATTAAGGCTAAGTTATATACTGCATTGTGCGCTTTGTTTTGTATCTTCGGATATAAGTTGAAATGATTGTATTTTGTAATTTAATTTTAAGCTCGAGGAATCGCGTCTGAGGTGGTGGATTCACGGATGAACCATAAATGAGATTAATATTGAAAAAACCAACATTCTCGTGTAGGAGAAACCACAAACCAAATATGAAGAAACCAAACAAAAGTGCATCTGTTATTAGGTTAAAAGAATTATTGATATTGTTTGCAAGAAAATGTGTGAAATATATATAAATATATATATATTTAAATATAAATTAAAATACCACTTAGCATAAAAACCAAACAGTGAACAAAAAGCAAACAACAACAAATTGTAATTGCAATTTAAAAATAAAATTAATATTTCAAATAATAAGCAAGAGGTTTTATTGGGTAAACAAAATTTTAAATGCTATATTTAGAATATCCTCCTTGGGTTGTACATTGTATATTTAATTTCTTAACGACAAAAAAAGGAAGGATTTTCTGCTTATTCGCATATACTAGTATTATTATATTATTAATGATCAAATTAAATCAAAATTAACATCCCCATTCATCCCACTGTGCGCCACTGTGCATCCGCAATGGATTACGTCACTTGCCGCGCCATGTCTCTTTCGGAACGGAGGCTGACCCTCTCGGCTCGTCAGCTGTTTTTCTTAGGGGCGCAGGACAGACAGCTGGCGGGGGCATGACTGAGGGCCGGGGATGTGGGCCAAACACCGCATGCATTTTGCGGCAATCAGCTGTGGAGCTTTCGGCACTCGGAAAGCTGGTCGGCCCAAGGAGCTTCACGGAGAGCCGGCGCCGAGCTTTGGCTCCGAAAAGACGAACAATGGGCGACATCGAAAAGCAAGCGGCGCACTAGAGACCATGATACAATTATACAAGGTAGTCTCGTCGGCTGCCGTCTCGTTCGGTTTTCAGTCCGTTAACGTTCAGTGCTTGCTGGCTTGTTGATGTGAAAGGTTGTGTGCGGACAAATTTTTTCGCGAAGTTTAACCCTTGTGCACAACAAAAATGACATATTGTAGTTTTTGCCGCAAGCACGTGGAAGGCGTGAAATTTATAAATGACATAGATAACAGCATAGCACCAGAAACTGAGCTAGACGAGTTAACGGAGGATGCCATTGAGTACCTAGCAGGCTATATTATCAAGAAACTGCGACTATCAAATGAGTTTGCCGAAAATTCGACATTCACCTACGTAGATGAGGTCTCGCATGGAGGACTCATAAAACCTTCTCTACAGTTCACACATAAATTAAAAGAGCTAGAAATAATATTTTTAAACATAATGAAAGAACATTTTAATATAACAAAAAATGTAAAACAAATCCTTTTGACAGCATCAAAAAATGTTAATATTAACTTAGACATAAAAACTTTTTACTTTAAGATTAGAATTTATTTTAGAGTTAAAAGCCTTAACAAAAAAATATGTATACAAAAACAAAAACAACGATTAATTTCTAATTCAAAATTATTAAAAATTAAATTATAAAAAAAAACAACTCTTTTTTAAATAACTTGTAACATTAAACCCCATGATCCATCTAAGGGTTAATCAACACGCTCTATTGTTGTTTCACTCACACTTAGCACGCTGAGTCTTTTCAGTCGCACTCATTGTAAGCATTGTTAACGGACAGCTTTTGCCGACGAGACTACCTTGTATAATTGTATCATG
>VNJZ01003664.1:0-10700 GCA_008042795.1 Drosophila asahinai
TATTGCCCGCGCCCAAACTCCGAAGAGTGTGGGGTGATATGCAGTTTGTATAGCAGTCAGTGACAGTATCGTCAATGGGGCGTCTGGTGCGTAGCCGTATATCTGTAATCGTTCTATGCGACTACATAAAAAGGAACGCCAGCAATGGCCCGAAACTCTCTTATTCCGCCGACTTCTCCAGCCGCTATCTTACGGGAAGATGTAATTCCAGCATCAGGCCGGACGCTGGACGATCTGGCTTGTGCAATAGGTATATCAAGAGAACAGTTTGAGCATATATTAAATGAGAAAAAGGAAATTACGCCAGAAATTGCAAAAACACTTGCAAAGGTTTTTGGTGGTGGTGGGATATGGTTAAAAATGCAAAAAGAAAGAGAGGATTGGTTTAGTGAAAACAGTCCTTAATTCTCTTTCCTAAGCCTCTTTGCTATATCATCTCTATAAAACCATTTTTCTATATTCTTAATTTCTTCTTCTGTCGCTTTGCATATTTCGCACACAAACAATCTATACTCAGGGCTATCTGTTGTACCGTTCACTATGTGACGTGTCACGAAATATGGCAGAGCGGTTGAAGAGAGTTCATTGATAAACTGCTCTTTGGTCGGATTGCTGAATCCTTGGCGTTGCCGCTGTTTTGCCTTGCGCTCTGCGGGTGTCATGGCCTTTTCCCCCATGGGTGGCCGTCCTGTTTTTGGCGTGTCTGTCATGTCTGACTCCACTGTCTGACTGGTCAGACAGATAGCTCCTCTTGAGAGTTTTTCTTGAACTCAAAGCGCAGTTTAGAGACCTTCCGGCCGGTTTTGATAGGTTTCCATTCGATCAACCAGCCGTCTTTCTCGATCAGCTCTTTGACCGCTGGTTCTATGATCTTCGTTCTGATTTTAGCGAAGTTCTGCTTTTGCTTTTCTGTTGCTTCCATTGAAGTGCAGAAGTCTTCTATTGTGTATTCAGCCACTCCAGTAGATTGGTAGTGCATCAAAAGTTCTAATAAACGCCAAGAATATATAGACCGCAAAGCATTGGCTTGTTGTAGTTTATACTTAGTAAATTCGCGCTTTAATCCGGTTAAATGCGGAAGTAGCTCAGGCCACCACCCCAATTCTATCCAGCCTTCACCCTCATGGTATTTGGCCCGGCCGACCCATCGCATATTGGTGACAATCGGCTTTAACGGCTTGCCCTGCCTTGTGTGGGCTGGCTCAAACATCGTTATAGACCGCTCATAAAGGCTCTTGGAGGCAGCTTGCAGGGCTTCATAGGCCGTATTGGGGTCAACACCATATTCTTTGGCGTAGTCGGCGGCATGGACGCGACTGGTGGGAACTTCACCGAACGTCAGGGCCTTGGAACTGTCCAGTCTGGATACAGCCAGCATCAGCAAGCGTTTCTCTGCCAAATTGAGAGCTTGTCCCGATCTTACGAGAGCATTGCTCAGACCAACCCATTTCGCGGTTAGTGCTGGATTGTCTGGCTTATAGTTTGCAAGCGCATAAACCTTTGTTTTCTGCGGTTTCTTCATGAAATGTCCCTACTTCCGGGTGGTGATAATGTCCCCACTTCCGGGCAACTGTCTCACAAAATATTCTTGGGACATTTGATATAATGTCCCAAGTTTTCAGACAAGGGACATTTAGCTGTTGATAAGCGTTTTTTTGGGTGTGGAAGGCACCCGGAAAAAGGGACAGTAACCCGGAAAAAGGGACATTTAACCCGGAAAAAGGGACATTTAGGTCTCATAACCCTATGATTCAAAAGGGAAATTCGGCCTAAAAAACAAGAAAAAACAAGAAAAAAAACCTTTCAGCCTGTGGAAAAGGGCTGTGCATAACCAGACGGCCAGAGTGACGAGGAAGATTGTTAGACGCCAGAAGGATATGACCATGAGCAATGAGGGTACCCAAAGAAACAGGGCGTTCATTGCATAAAACATTCAAAAAATGGCGGAAAACTGCCATTTATAAATAAGGGATGTTGAAAATGTCTGTTGAAAATGTCCCTTTTTCCGGGTTCCCTCATTGCTCATGATCGCACGAATAGGCTCAGGAAGAGGGAGAAACCGGGAAGGCTAGAAGCCCACCCGGCAGACTAAGGTTCAAACGTGATAGGGGTTCTTATCAAACTTTCCCTGATATTCCGGGTCAGTCAGGTAGTTCAGGCGTTGCAATAGGTATGGGCGTTCTCCACCAATCAGGACGATAGGGCGAAGAGGGCCGAGACCAAGCACCTCGTCTAGCGTGAGGAGAGCCCGCCCAGTGAGTTGCTGGCTTTGGCTGGTGCTTGACCCTCTGGAAGAGCTAGACCCACCCACAGGGCGCGCTATGGAGCTGCTAGACCCCTCATTTTCACTCTCTGAATTTGTGGCGTATTCAATCGTCATGCTTCCAAGAGTTTTTGATATGTATTCCGCTGTATCCGGGTCTTTGGTGCCGAAAAACACTTGCGCGGAGTTGGCAAGGAATGTCTGCCAGCGAGGATAAACGGCCTTAATCTGTGATAATTCTTGCAGGAAAATCCAGAACGTCAGGCCATATCCGCTTAAAAGGCTCACCGCATCTTCGATAGGTTTCATGTAGCCGAGCTGGCCGAACTCATCCAGCAAGCAGAGAACCTTATGTTTCGGCACCACGGTTGAAGCCGTAATGGCTGCTAATGTGCTGTTCAGGAACAACCGAACGAAACCAGCATTAGGTGCAATTCTGTTGGCCGGTATGACAAGATAAACCGTCATAGGCTTGGCTTTCAGCTCAGACAGTCGGAAGTCTGAATCTGTCATAGCCGCACAAATACGCGGGTCATCAAGAAAAGCTGTAATCCGGCGAACGGTGGACAGAATGGAACCGCGTTCTTTGTCTGGCGTGGACATCAAAGCATTGGCCGCACGGGCTGGAATGCCGAAAGCCAGATGGTCAGCGTCAGCCATAGCGCCAACCAACCCGATAAAATCTTCTTCTCCCTGTTCTGGAAGCGTCAAAAGACGGCGGACTTCGCCCAGGTTGCGCCGCGCCCTGTCTGGCAGACAAGCAACGTGCAGAATGACACCTTGGAGGAATGACCGTGCTGTTTCTTCAAAGTGAGCAGAAGCACCTTCAGGGGCTTTGTCTCGCGCCATCATGGCGTCAGCAATCAATAGAGCATCACCGATGCAGTCTGGCGACAAGACGTTCAGAGTATCCAGAGGGTTGAAGCGGTGAGTTTCAAACTCTTTCCCCATCACCTTGAATGGGTCGAGAATGAATACGTCTTGCCCCATCTGGCGGCGAGCGCGGGCGGTGACGGCTGCATTTTCTCCCTTCACGTCCAGAACGATACAGGAGCCGGGGTATTCCAGAAGGTTTGGAATGACTGCACCGATACCTTTACCAGAACGAGTAGGAGCAACCGTAACAACGTGCCCATTGTAGCGGAAACGTGGGTCTATTTGTGATGGAGCATTAGGTATTCTTGCAAGAGCAAGATCAGGTGTGCCGATATGCTTATATTTTGCCATATCTTGCACATTTCCCCATCGTGCAGAGCCGTGGGTATCAGCATCAGAGCGCAGCTTTTCAGCTTCATGGGCTGATGGAGAGCTTTCGGTTTTTCTTTCTCCTTTCCCCCACTTCTCAGCAATAAGATTTAGGGGGTGAACAAAGAAAAATATAATCAGTGTTCCAAACAAAAGAGTTCCACTGATTATCCATTCTGGAAGGAATGGCAGAAAAATAGAAATCAATATGGAAATCAGAAGAGGTAAAGCCGCTGATGCTACTAGAGAGCGCATCGCTGGCCCCGGCTTTCCTTTGCTAAAAAAGCCAATAATAGCACAACCGAGAAAGGCAATAATCCCGAACGAAACTAGGCTATCTCGAACACGCTCCCAGAATCCTGAAAAATATCCAGAGACGCTGGTACCGTGCATCTCATCATGTCGTATTTCTATTTCTGTTTCTTGCTGCTTTTTAAGACTGTCTATGGCAGGAGGAGCGTCTAGCTTTGCAGCATCAGGAGCAAACTCTAGGCCGCGCTGATAGAACTGCCTTAGAATACTTTGTCCTGCGGTAGCTGTATTCTGGTCTAGGTGTGCATCTATGGATTTTCCGGCCTCTGCTATATTTGCCGGAACTGGCAGACCTACACCCGTGACAAAATCGGCAAGATCACGCCCATTCATGCGCTCGATATTCCGAGCGGTTTCGTCTGTTTTATCCTGTTTTGCGGCATCAAGAAATTGTTGCATGACAGGAAGAGCGTCAGACCATTTTTCTCTATACGTTTTCCAGTCTTGAGCATTGGCCGCATCGGTCATTGACGATGCATCATTCTGGATTTGTGAAAGTCTATTTTCCCATTCTGTCAGTGAATGGTTTATGGCGTCACAAACCTGTTTTTTATCAGAATCACTATTGGGAGTTATAATACTTCCATTTCTGTCTTTTACGATTGGTAAATCGTCAACCTGACAGCGTTGCAATAGTTCTGCATGTGCCACAGATGGAAGCGTTACTAAGGCCAACGCTAAGACTAATTTTCTCATTTCTATTTCACCTCTGATGCAGGCGCTTTCCGTTCAACTGATTGCCGTCAGTCTTACGGAGTGCTGTTTTCTTTTTCTGGCGTTAAATCAGGGAACACGTCAGGAAACATTTGCCGGTCTCTGTCTTTTGTTAGTCCGTCATGAAAAATCTTTTTTGCCAGCTCTTCCGGTATTGTCCCTTTTTCCAAGGCATGAAGGAAACATGCACCGGCAAGAACCTTCTTCCGGGTGTCTTTTTTCCGATCTTCCGCTTTTTGGGCTGACAAGAGACGTTCTATCTCTTTTTCACGAGCGGCTTTCTCTTTTAGAAGTGTTTCGAGACGCTTTTTCTTTTGCGCTGTAAACCTCAACTCTTTCTCTTCTTTGGAAGAGCCTATTTTGTTTGGAGTGTCAGAAGTTGACGCCATGACTTTTCCTTTCTGTTGGCGCTTGAATACTACACGAACGACATGCTAGGAACAACCCGAACGATAGTGAAGGGCGCACTTAGGCAAACTCTTCGAGTTTGCGTGCGGAAGGGATACCCTTCACCGATTTAGCGGCTAAAACGGAGTTTTAACCTTTGGCAATTTTTCACCTCGCCGTTAAGACGAGAAGCAGGGCAAAGGGGCAAAGTGCTACCTCTGCTGCTGCTTACCGTGCGGGTGAAAGAATTGTTGATGAACGGACGAATGAAGTCCATGACTATAGCCGCCGTTCTGGTGTCCTTCACTCTGAAATATTGACGCCAAAAAATGCGCCTGATTGGGCACATGATCGTTCTCATCTATGGAACGCTGCGGAACAATCAGAGACACGGAAAAATAGCACCGTATCTCGTGAGTTTGAAATCTCGCTTCCGGCTGAATTGACGCCAAAACAACGCCTTGAGCTGGCACAGGACTTTACCCGTGGACTGGTAGAAAAGCACGGATTTGCTGCTGACATTGCTTTGCACAATCCGGGTAAAGGTGGCGATAATAGAAACTTTCATGCCCATATTCTTTGCACCACAAGACGCCTTACTCCTGATGGATTTGGAGAAAAGACTAGAGAGCTTGATGGTCGCAGTTCAGCCATTGAGGAAATCAGAGAAGAATGGGCAAGGAAAGCTAATGCTGCTCTGGAAAATGCTGGACACGATACCCGGATAGATCACCGCTCCTTAAAGGTTCAGATGATCGAAGCGCAGGAGCGTGGAGACCATGAAGCGGCTGATAAATTACAGCGCGTTCCTACCGTTCACCTTGGCCCTACTGTGGTTCAAATGGAACGGAAAGGAGTTCGCACAGAGATAGGTGACAAGGCGCGTGAAATAACCACGACAAACGCCAAGATCATTGATCTTAAAAGAGAAAGAGAGGCCCGCATAAAAGAAGCTGGCCAGATCATTCGAGAAGCAAGAGAGGAACGTCAGAATGACCGAGCTGTCAGACCTAGAGCTGATCGACCAGCTATCAGCAACCTTCGAGAAAAATCCAGAGACGCCAGAGGTTCAAGAAGTCAGTCTGGAGCCAGAAACACAAGACGAATATCAGAAACCACTAAGCCCAACATTGGAAGCATTGGAACCAACCCGCCGCCCATCTCAAGAGGTCGTCTGCGCCACTTGTCCCAACTCAGTATGGTTCGCATCGAAGGCCGAAGTGAAGGGATATTGTCGCGTCATGTATCTGGTAACTTGGAGCAGCAAAGAGCCGAACGAAATCCTGATGTGCGACGGAACGGCACTGACCTAACCAGTGTCAAGCGGGAGCCAATGACCTATGGCCGAGCTAAAGAGATTTGGACAGGCTGTATTGATCGAGAGCAAAGGCAGATTATTGCAAATCTTAAAAAGCAAACGCCGCGGATAGCAGCGGAAGCGAAGGCTGCTCAGATCGAATTGGCAGAACACAAGCAATCGAAGCCAGAGCCACCGCGTGGCATGTTCGCATTTGCAAAGCGTGGTGCATATGAAGCTGAATTGAACGTCTGGCAGGAAAAGCATGACGTGCTTTTAGCCGGTGCCAGTAAGAAGCTGCATACTCAGAAAATTGTGGCACAGGCTTTGAGGAATCCTTTTGAGACGCGCACCATTGCAGAACGTAGAGCGGCAGAGAAAAGCCCTAAAGTTCTGGCGATGTATCAGGATTTCCAGAAGCGTGAGACTGCCCGCATTGTGGCGGAACGTGCGGCCACCAAAACCAGCAAAATTGTGCCGATACATACGGCCCGGAAAACGCCAGAAAGAGAGCAGAGTGTTCCAAGTCAGAGCGCGGCTGACAGGTTCCGGGCAAAGGTTGAACAGGAGCGCAGCCTTTCAGCTCGTGCAGCTCCACAGAATACGCCGACCGGCCAAAGCGCGGCTGACAGGTTCAGAGCGCAAGTGACGCAAGAGCGCGGAACTGGACGGACACCGGCGGAAGAGAAGCGGGAACGGTTGAGGAAAGCTGTTGAGCTGACCAAGGCCATGAACCGTGAGGACAACCCGCAGAAGAAAGCGGAAATGAAAAAGGAAATTGACGCGCTTCTTCAAGCTGGCAGAGGCCAGAATAGAGGGCGCGGCAGATAGGAGGAGATATGCAGAAGCACCCTATTGGAATGCCCACTGTTGATGAAGCGTTCAGAGCAGAAGAACGCCGGAAAGAAATGAAGCAGCAGCGGGCAGAAGCCGCCGCTGAAATTGTGGGAACCATAGAGCAGGCCGAAGCGGCCAACTACAAAGAAATGGATGCGACAACCCGCCAGATGGGTGGCGTAGATCATACCCGCCGTATGGCAGGTCTAGAGGTTGAGCAGCCACGTCAGAGTGCCGCCGATAGGTTTCGCGCACAGGTTGCCCAAGAGCGGCAGCAGTCCCGGGAGCAAGAACGCTGAATTGAACGGGTAGGCCAGTGACGGCAATCACACGGCCTACCCTAAACATAACCCACCTGCATCAGAGGTGAACCATGCCTAAAACAATCAATACCCCGGAAAACCATAGAACAATACGGCTCTATAAAACGGTAACTCTGTTGAGCATGGCCGCGATTGTGGCGGCCATACCATTTGCGGCCCATGTCTTTGAAATAAACCGAGACCTCTTTGATTGGGGGGAGGTAGTCGCTCAGTCTGCCATGCGGACTGGTGACGTAGCTGTTTCTTCTAAGGTTGGCTGGTAAAATGGATATTAATTGGAAGAAGTCAGCAAAGATCACATACGCTATTGCTGGAATGTCATGGTCTTTATTGGCATTTTCTTATGCATCTATTGAACATGACACTTCACAGGTGACACATATTCTTCATGTGTTGTCCACGAACGCGACATACAATAGAGGCCAGCCAACGCCAGAAGATCACAGGGAGCCGTCCAGTCTTTCATGGGACGAGGTTAAAGGCCGGATAAAGCGCAGCGTTGTTGCTGTAGCCACTCCTGTTCCTAATGATGAAATGGAACGGCAAAAGCACAACCTCTTAGCATTGGTAACGGTCAACTGGACGGTGCCTCTGGCCTTAGAATGGCTCCAACATAAGGTGTTTATGTTGGAGCATCATGGGGCAAGACGATACACAGCAGGGCTTGCGACCGGGTTTGTCTATGGTGATGGTCATAAAATCATTACCGCAGCTCACGCGGTGAGTGATGCTACCAGTCCGAATGTGTTTGTTTTTGTTCCATCGGAATCTGGTCATGACTTCCTGCAATATCCGGCCTGGATATTGAATCGAGACGACCGCCGAGACGTTGCCTTGCTGGAAGTCCAAGACTGGCAGGGGGTACCGCTGCCCATAAGCCCTTATCGTGTGGCATCGGGATCTGAAATTATGTCTGTTCGCATGAAGGGCATAGTCCAGAGCGAATACGGTTACCTCATCGCTCATGCCAAGCCCTATAGGGACATGACAGTGTTAAACAGCCCCAAAGAGGAATGGCTAACTACTGACGCGCCATATAGAGGCGGCTTTTCTGGTGGCCCTGTTCTGAACAAGAGAGGTGAAGTTTTAGGTGTGGTGTCTGGTGGAAGTGACGACGAAGGCTCTGCCACTCCGATAGATCGTCTTACCTACTGATTGACCTGGCGCCGCTCTATCACTCTGTTTCGGGAGCTGGTAGGGCGGCTTTCTGTTGCTTTTGAACACCTTTCAGGCTGTCCCTGATGATAGCGTAAGCCTTGCTGGCAACAGACTTTGGAACCGGTGCGCCTGCGTCAGAAAGTTGGGTAATCATACTCACAAGACGCTCTGCGTCAGACAAGTCTGTCACTTGTTGGACAGTGTTGTCTGACAAATTTTCTCCCGGATTTCTGCCGTTTTTGATGTGTGAGCGAATGGCTCTGTCTAACCAATCTCCAATAGTCACACCGTCACGTTTGGCAGCGGCAAGAGCCGCATTTCTGACTTCCGGGTGAACTCCACGAATTGACCACGGTTTAGGCTCGTCTGTCATGTCTGACTCCATTGTCTGACTTGTCTGGCATCATAGGAGCATGGTGGAGTGTGTCTGTCATGTCTGACAGGAGGAAAGCGTGACACGTCACGCTAGTTTTCCGTGACATGTCACGAAATATTATTGTGACATGTCACTTAATGATGTTCTACTAGCCAGTTATCAGCATCACCAAGTCGTAGGTTTGGTGATAGTATTTCCCTGCGCATCAACAATGCTATTTGGAAATTGGCATGCGCCGAGAGCAGATTGTCTAATTTTCTTAATAAAGTCGATATGCGGCACAATTGCGCGACTTGCCTTCTTCTGAGGATTCAGAACGCCTACCTTTTTGTTTAAATTTGCACGAACCAATTTAATAGGTTCGAGAAGGTCAGAATCATTCGATATCACAACTGCAACATCGAAAAGGTTTAAGTGAGCATCGTTCAGAAGATGTGTCGCGAGATTTACGTCAGAGCCCTTCTCTTCAGTTTTAATAATCTTCACGAATGGAGATTGACCTGAGACTGGCGTGGCAAGACGGGCAGTAACGATGTGAGATAAATAGTGCCCGTATATAATTTCAACTGTTGGAAGCGTTTCTATTGCCCGCAGATAGGTTTGTTGCCTAATAGGTTGTTGCGGATCATTTGGTCGTGCGCTGACTTTTGCGGTAAAATATTTTATGGAGGTTACCAAATTACCCGGAAGATATGTGCGGCATAGTGCTTCCAAATCCAACCAGCGGTGCGGCGTTCCCTTCAACGAACCAAAATACAGATTGAAGGCATCGATATAAACGCTTGTCCGCAGCTGTGTACCGCTCATTTACAACTCCAGAAATGCAAAAGCCCCCATAAGGGGGCTTTGCGCCTAACCACCGAAGCGATCAGGGTGATATGGATGCTGGGCTATTGCCCGCGCCCAAACTCCGAAGAGTGTGGGGTGATATGCAGTTTGTATAGCAGTCAGTGACAGTATCGTCAATGGGGCGTCTGGTGCGTAGCCGTATATCTGTAATCGTTCTATGCGACTACATAAAAAGGAACGCCAGCAATGGCCCGAAACTCTCTTATTCCGCCGACTTCTCCAGCCGCTATCTTACGGGAAGATGTAATTCCAGCATCAGGCCGGACGCTGGACGATCTGGCTTGTGCAATAGGTATATCAAGAGAACAGTTTGAGCATATATTAAATGAGAAAAAGGAAATTACGCCAGAAATTGCAAAAACACTTGCAAAGGTTTTTGGTGGTGGTGGGATATGGTTAAAAATGCAAAAAGAAAGAGAGGATTGGTTTAGTGAAAACAGTCCTTAATTCTCTTTCCTAAGCCTCTTTGCTATATCATCTCTATAAAACCATTTTTCTATATTCTTAATTTCTTCTTCTGTCGCTTTGCATATTTCGCACACAAACAATCTATACTCAGGGCTATCTGTTGTACCGTTCACTATGTGACGTGTCACGAAATATGGCAGAGCGGTTGAAGAGAGTTCATTGATAAACTGCTCTTTGGTCGGATTGCTGAATCCTTGGCGTTGCCGCTGTTTTGCCTTGCGCTCTGCGGGTGTCATGGCCTTTTCCCCCATGGGTGGCCGTCCTGTTTTTGGCGTGTCTGTCATGTCTGACTCCACTGTCTGACTGGTCAGACAGATAGCTCCTCTTGAGAGTTTTTCTTGAACTCAAAGCGCAGTTTAGAGACCTTCCGGCCGGTTTTGATAGGTTTCCATTCGATCAACCAGCCGTCTTTCTCGATCAGCTCTTTGACCGCTGGTTCTATGATCTTCGTTCTGATTTTAGCGAAGTTCT
>VNJZ01003665.1:0-12974 GCA_008042795.1 Drosophila asahinai
GGGATTTCAGCAGGAGGTTTGTGCTGCGCTTAGAAAAGAACCTACCTAATTTGTTAGCAGGACAATGCGAGAATAGTTGGAAGACTATTCTACCAGAGAATATTATAAAGGAGGTTTTATATTTAATATCTGTACTTCATTCAGTGTATTTACATTTTTATGCAAAAACCATGAGAAATCTGATAGATAATTTATATTAAATAAAAAAATAAAATAAAAGTGACTTTTTCAATTTTAAAAGACTTGCAACATCTAAAGTATTACAGTTTACACTTTAAAAAGAGTATCTCATAAAAATAGCACCCCCCAGTGATTTATTCTCAGCCCCGTATCTATCGCAGTGTTACTTTATTACTTTCTGAAACCCTGAGAATGATGCTGGCGTGGCGATGATTGACACCACGCCGGCAATAAATTTTTAATTTTCAATGCTTGCCGATAGACTGATGGCCTGATGGACCTCCCCCCGCCGTCAGTGTGCTTGTTAAATTCAAATTAGAACGATGCCAGGACTTGCTTCCTGTGCGAGGACTTGCCGCTGACAGCGAAGATAAATGACAGAGAACTGCGATCGCTACAAATTAACCTTGTTAGAGGCTGCAGCACAGTCAAAGTCGAGACCCAGACATAACTCTGCTCCAGAGTCAGGAGTCCCCGAGTCCGGGGCACTGGATGCAGTGGAAACGGAGGGCCCGAGGACACCAGTTACAAGTGTATGTAATTTTTTATCGTCCTCGCTTCCTTTCGCCTCGGCTTCCACTGACGACGACTGACTTATGAATGGCGTGTGCCAGTCGAGTTGAGACAATGTGTGCACTAAAAACTATTTTTCTGAAGTTATTTTAAGTACTTATAAATTGAAATCAAATTTACTTACAGTATATCTGAAAGAGAAACACTTTAAGGCCACGTTTAGTAATTAATTAACTTCTTAAAGTGAAAATTTGAGTTTTAATCATGCGTTCCGATTTTCCGATTAAAAGGAAACGATCTTTGGAAACTTATATAATATTTTTGTAAGGATCCTCAATACTATCTGTAGTCAGTATACATTTTTTTAGGTTTTATTTAAAAAGGTTTTTTTTAAATAAATGGAATCAAGAACTATAACAAAAGGTTCAATTTTATACCATTTTAAAGATTGTTGATTCTAACATTAGGAATTTCTTGAATAGTTTTCCTACCCAATTAATTCCAGTGTATGGGATATACTGCCAGCGCCATTGCTGTGAGTCGATAAATCAGTTTGTGTATCAAATTGAATTCACGAGCGTGCACTTGACACCAGCACACGCACATTTATCAGCCGGCCAAGGAAGCCCGTCCCGCCGAGCGTGAACTTTAATTCGGCCGGCCTGGAAAGCCTGAAAGCCACAAAATTTTAATCCCAGCTAAGAGCTCGCTGGAATAAAAACCATCAGTGGCGTGCATTATAAATTATTCATTACGAAAACGCAACCGCGACACGCCCCCTTTTTTAGAGTTCCTTTTTTTTTTATTATTATTTGCGAGTCCACAATGAACGCCTGCTGCTGACGGGCGTTCGTTTGCACCTAATTTGATTTTTAGTTGCTGCTTCTTTTGGTGGCGTCTGCGGTCGGTTCGCCTGGCATTCCTTGCTTCCGGCTTCGGAGCTGCTCCTGCCACCGCTCAGATACGAATACAAGTCCCGGATAGTATCTCACGGACACACGCCCACAGGACTTGGCAGCGCTTTATTCGCCGCATCCTGTTTTCTTTTCATTCATTCCAGCCGCTGGATGGCTGTCGAAAAAATGTCTGTTATGTGGCTACAGAATTTTGCAGTAATTAATGGCAAGTGTTTGATTAAAAAATTCCATGGCAGCTCCCTCTGCAAGGACGTGTATGTGGGTTTAGTTCTAGTTTAACATACATCCCTTCTCCGAAACCGCGGTCATCGCCACTCCGGAGCTGCGATGTTAAATAAATCAACGCAAGTGCTGGAGAATCTTTTAAGAACAAGTTGATTTAACAATCCAGGCGGGAATTTAATAATCTCAGATTCAGTAAGGTAATTTACATAAGAAGTATTTTTATTTGAACATTCCTTTCCAAATAGGAAAGTAACTACTTCTTCAGAATTACTAAATCAACCTTAGCTTAAAGTAATAATTTTGAAAAGGAAACAAGAAAATATTAAACAAACATTGAAAACATTTTTACACGAGAATATTGTCATTTATTATAACAACAAAAGAAACTATTTTAGGAACTTTGATCAATATAGATAAGGATGTGTATTTGTCCCACGATTGGGCTCAAAATTGGGCTTCTGATTTGCATGTTCCTAGCCGCAGTGAGTTAGACGTATCACTTTCTGATTTACTTATACTAAGACTTACTCCACAGATATTTAACGTCGTTCAATTGACAGCAGACATTCCAATACTGAAATTTTTAAGCAGCTACCATGAAGCCATGGTTTACGTGGGTCTGGTAATGTGCTTGGTGGTTGTGATCTTCATGATTATCGGATTTTATGGAGCTATTCGCAATAAGTTTATAATTCTAGCTGTGGTGCGTCCAATGAAAACATTTTAAATAATTTAAATATTTAGAAACTTTTCAGACACTCGCTGTCCTCATGCTGCATTGCGTAATCAAGCTAATCGTCGTTATCGTGGTCATATTCGGTCCAAGATCTCCGGAAAAAAGGATTACCCACGTCCGGTTCTTTGCGTGCTTTGTATTTTCGGTAAGAGAATTCGGTCTTTAAGTAACCAAAGTAATAATCACGGTTTTTATTCAGAACAGATGGTGTGTATGATTGCGAATATATTGTTCTGCTTTCGTTTAAAAGAAATTACTCAAGAAGAATATATTTAATAGCGTAAAATTTTTAAAGTGAAAGTAGGTTTGTGTAGAAAGATAATATATATCAATATTCATCGATTTTATTTAATAATCAAGATTCATAGAGCTCTGGGCCTGGGATTTCAGTACGCCTTTGGACCTGGATGTAACGCTAATACAGCGGAAACTTCACATATATAAATTAGTATTATTTTGTAAATTTGTTGCGATTGAGGAAAAATCTAACACGGAAGCTCAGGATCGATAATAATTTTAACAAGCTCGTAGCCTGTTTCTTTTTTGTTTTAAATTGTTTAATCACAAACATAAGCTATAATATAGGCTATTTTCTTAACAATGCAAACAAATTTTCGAACTTAGTTTTTTTATATGAGGACATTAACACTGTATTTACACAAGGCTGCGTTTTTGCCCCTTGAGCCAAACGTAGGTTTTTTTAATATAAGTTTTGAACAGGTTCTGGTGGATTAGTTGCGTTCATATTTTCTCGATTTTCGCGCTATCCCACAACCACTAGCCACTAAATCAAAAACGAAATAAACTGTCAGCTAGCAGTCATCCATTAGATGGTTGTTTGGAACAATGGTGCCCTAGAGGCTCTCTTCGAGCTGTGGCAAGACCATCAGCCAGGCTTCAAGGGAGTTCGCAAGAGCTCCTACATTTACAAGGAGATAACGGACAAGTTAAAAGAATTTGGGCCGACTTACACCGAAGTGAAGACAACATGACAAATAAATACAGGTAAGATACAATATATATGCACTTTTATGGAAATATAAACCTCAATTCAAAGCTTAGAAGCTAACTGGACTTTTCCACTATCTTCGATCTCTGAATTGAGCAACTCGATTGAGCAAGAGGAAACATCGGGTCCTGGTGGGAAGAAGCGTTGTAGGGACATAATGGAGGAACTGGTGGAAGTGGAGAAGAAAAAGCTCGCGGTCATGGAAAGATTGCAGCGGACTCGGCCGCCTTCCACAAACCCATACTTAAATTTTTACAAAACCGAAACCGAAAATAAATACAAATTAGATTTCATTTTTAAATAATAATAAAAGTTCTTAAAGAATTCGCTGACGTTTTGAAACTCCTCGAAGTGTGAAGGTTTACATCTATAAACCTTAACATGATCTTCTGTTGCTCTATGGCTCATTATATTGAACCTTCGTCGTTGTTTATTTTACTGCTTATTTTTGTTAAAAAATACACCTTTCCGTTTGAAATCCCCACACCTTAGATTGAAGTGTCATTGCGCCTTTAGATATTGTAAAGATTAGAGTTTAACGAGAGTTCTTAAATATGAAGGTTCCCCAGCCAGTGCCTGAGCCTGAGCCTGAGCCTGAGCAGCCCTCTCCTATTCCGCTCAAATCCCACAAATGGAAGCTGAGGAGCTGTTGTATCGTGATCTACATTTTATGGGTAGTGAATATCGTAAGATACATTTACGTTATGTTAAGGAAAAAAGCTCTGTATATGCAGTTTCCCCGCAGGCATTAACCTCAAAGAACATTCGCTCTTATCACAGCGAAATGCAGCAGGAATGCGACCTCTGCTTCTTTAGATCCGTCTTGCTCGTGGCAATTGGCGTTGCAATTCTCTCGCTTCCACTCCTTGTCATGGCCATTCCGTTGGTGGTCTTTCGGAAAGCCCGTGGAATTAGAATCGTAAGTGATATATATTTATTCAAGATTAAGCATAGCTTAGGCTACTTTGAAACAAATATTTTTTTTTATGGTTTCCAAATCATTGCGCACTTTTTAAAAAAATATATATATGTATGTATTCTAATATCTGGAGTGTAATCAATATTCATTTCCTTCCTTGCAGTATGTGACTATTCTTTTCCTGGACACGTGGTTGGAAATGATGTTGGGTATCGTTTTATATCGGGATTATCAAGCCATTAGCGACGTTATTCGAATATGGGAAGAGAATAAAAGTCTGGCGTTCTTCGAAGTCAATGTAAGAGTTAGTCCAAAATAGGGGTGCAAGCGCTGGCTTTAAAGCTTTTAATAGCTTTTAATAGCTCCCAATGAAACGAACTTAATTGATTTAACTTGTTTATTATTTCACATTTTTATCAAATAGGGACAGTCTTTTAAAAATCTTTAACTCTCGGCTTGTGTTTTCTGTTTGTTACTTTCGCTTTGACTACTCAATTGCTACTCAATTACTCGTTTACATGTTAATATCGATTACGCAATATCGCGCCATCCATTGCCTTATCGATGGTTAATGGCCAGTAACTTTTAAAAATTAAAATGCATCTGCGGTAAAAAGGGTTTTTTTCCAAATTAGAAGTCTTTATTTAATTAATGCAAATAAAAACATTCTTTACTAGGGCGTTTTTTAAAGAATAACAATCCAACAGCCAATTTTTAACGTTTAAAAAGTTTAATATATTGATCACAAAATAATATTTTAATTTGTTAAAAATAATATATATTTTTTTTAATGAAATGAATTATATTAAATACAAAATTTTAACCAGAATACCACGAATAGAACAAACAAAATTTATAAGACTACGTCTTGGACATACCAGACTGACTCATACAAACAAATTTCTACAACCAAACCAATGCCAATTCGGCAACTACACGGATACTACAATTGAACACATCTTAAAGCAATGTTCATCTTTCCAAAATTTTCGAGTTTTAACCACTAACTTCCTTCCACTTTAAAGCAACCCAACACCCGACAACATAATAGCAATTCTATCTTTTCTGTAAAAAGCCAATTTAGTCCATAAATTATAATACCAGATTTAAGATGTAAAATATACTGCTATCAATCACTCTAGTAAGCTAGTCTTATTATAAGTAGAATACACAAAATGTTAAATGTTAAATCCGCATACTACTGAAAAATCATATGAAATTATACGCAGCCGAAAGCCACAGCAGCTATTACTGATACTTATCCTGTATCTTAGTTTAAAATTAAGCATACAGTGTAGAAATAAAAAAACAAATTTTAAATACGTTTTAACACTTCCATTATTTTTATTTCCAGTTTAAATGCTGCGGCGTCTTGGGACCCGACGACTACATTATGGATGGAAGGGATCCGCCTAAGTCCTGCTATAAGGATTGCAATGGCAAAACCGAGGACCTGCACACCACAGGCTGCTCCAGTGTCTCCGCGAAAAACACTACGATTCCCTTCTGTTTGCTATTTTCCCTCCTTGGCCAGGTAAGCTGCAAATGTGATTCGAAGATCCCGAAGACAGTCCGTTGCCCTTTCAGTTCTGCATGGTCCTGGCCCTGGTCATATACATGATTATCCTCAAGCGGACAAAGACTCCGGTGCGCAGATGGGAGTGGTTGCATCCGCCCGTTCGAATAGGAAGTCGCTAAACTCGGGCTTGAAGCCCTCCAAGGATTCGGGAGGTAATCCCTAACATTTTCCAGGGCTACCTCTCAACTTCGCTTTTTGGGGCTCAAGCAGCAGATTGAAATCCGGATTCGGATTCGGTTCGCCCAATGGGAATGGGTATTGGCTTTGGGTTTGGCAGGACGACAGACAAATTGGATGCTGCTGGCTCTCGTCATATTTCACGGACTGCAATCAATAACGATAAACACTTGAGTCCCGCATCCGATGTCCCGGATCCCGAGTTGGCATGCATATGGATGAGCCAATAAAGGAATCACCAAAGCATGTCCGGCGATTGAAAAAGTATTGCAGATGCCAGGACATCGGACACGGACACAGAATCGAAATCGGACTACAATCCGGACACGGAGCCCTCGACAATCGCAACAATATGCAAATGCAGCTAAGCAGAAAATATTCAAGGACATCTCGCCACCGCCACCGCCCCCGCCATCGCTGTCGAGTGTATTTTCTCCTCGTTTTATGTGCTCCGTGCCGCCCCGTAAATTTTATTGTTGTCAACATTAAATTCTGGTCGTGGAAAACAATTTTGCAGCATTTGAAAATCCATAAAATATGCATACAAAATTGTCCGGCGGAACGACCAACTTTATGGCTAAATAGTTTGCCCCGGCCCACATCGTTAATGCTTTTTTTATATGCTTCGGTGTGTGTGTGCTTGGGTGTTGTCGTGCCAACTTTTTAGCCACCATAACGGCAACAACAACCGCAGTTTGGTCAAGCTGCTGAGAACCCATCGCAAAGTTTATGGAGATAGAAAGGCAGCGACCAAAGGGTCATGTGGCTCATTAAACTTTGGCAAACAATTTTTTGTAGCACCCCACCGACAAAGACAAACAGAAAGTTTCGCACTAAATATTTGCGCCCTCGCAAAAAAAGGAGTTCTAACTGTTGAAGGGCGGGAAGTGAGGGGCAGCGAGGTGAGTGGCCAGGATTTCTAGGGATTCGGAAGTCGGACTCGGACTGGGCATGAAATTTCCTTGGCACATATACGCCCCATTAAGCGCTAGACAAATGGAAAAGCGAACCGAAAAGGGGTGAAAGTGTTACTTTAAGTCGGGGAATGCAGACGGTTCTTGTAAGCGATTGCTTATGGGAATGCTATCCCAGGCTAGCAGCTGCCTTTGGTAAGTACAATTTAGTATTAATATTTAGTATTAATAATTAATATTTTGTAACTTCTGTTCCAATATCATATTTCTTTAAAAAATGTAATACCTATTAAGTTAGGGTGTAGCTACGGATTTAAGAAAAATTACTANATGTAATACCTATTAAGTTAGGGTGTAGCTACGGATTTAAGAAAAATTACTATTTCAATTATAAGCACCACCCTTTAATAAATGTTTAAAAATATGCTGCGGTGCATAAGTTTATAAATATTTTTATTGTTCCTATAACTAAAAGTGCATTTTTAAGACTGCTGTATCCGAAAACGAAACTAGTTGAATTATTTGTAATTTATTTTTGTTAACGTTACTAATGATCGTCACAACATTTGATATCAGAAACTTTTGAAGTTGAAGGTGCCATCGTCGTTTTAATCTCTCCTCGTTAAGAGGTGTTTTTATTTGTACGTACATATGATACATAGGTCTCCCATTGTTGTTATAAGTTTTTGCTTAAAACTTAAATGGGAAAAATTAACAAAAAAAATCGATATAAAAAGATAGCTATATTGGATCATTGCTAATAATTTTGATAAGAAAGCGAATTTTCGGAGATGTGTTGTACCCCAAAATATCTCAAGGGCTATACGGCCTGAAGTGACTATAAAAATCGTAAAAGCCATTTACAAAAAAAAAAAAATTTAATGAAAAAAAAAATAATTTTAATTCGTAATTCGTAATTATAATATTTAGATAAATTTTGTCAAGACAAAGTAAATGTCATATCAAAATACCTTTCCAACGACATACGAGTATAGCACGTTTTTGTAACTTTAGTCGTTCAGAAGTTATGGGCGCGAGAAATTTCCTGTTTTCCCGCCAAAGTAGCGGAAACGCAAAAATTAGATCATTAATTTAATTTAATTTTAATTTAAATTATTTTAAGTTTCTTTTGATGCTTTTATATAGTATTGCATTGTGCACGTCTCTATATGTTCCTACATGATTTTTTACATAAATGTATGTACATATATTGCATGTAAAAGGTTAGGTATATGGAATCTTTGCTACTAATTTTAATGAGTAATATCTCGAGAAAGCCAATTTTCCCAGATTTGTGCTGTATACCAAAAGTTGACCTTGAGTGACTATTAAAATCGTTAAAGCCATTTAAAAAAAAAACTGCATAAACTTAAAAAAAAAATAATTTTTATTATAAATTCTTAAATATTATATTTAGATAAAATAAGTCAAGGCAAAACTGTTATCATTTCAAAATACCTTTCTAACGACATATGTCGTTTCTGTAGCGGGAAATCTGACTTTTTTAGCTGTTTTCCCGCCAAACTAAATGAAAAACCAAAAAGTGGTAAAACAAAAGTGGTTTAGCTCTAGCTGTTTAATAAAATAAAAGTGGTTCCAGGACTCTAAAACAAAAAAATCGACAGACAGACAACAAACAACAGGGCAAACGTTCTCATTTCGGAAAGGCCGTTGTAATCTTGTTTATTGAATATCTTTGAACGGAGTATCGGATCGGGATGATTGAGGTGTCAGTCGACGCGTATTTGAAGCTAGATCACAACAACATTAAAAATTTCTTCAGTTTTGCTCCAATATTTAAAATTTAAAATTTTTCACTTTCACTTCCAATTCTTCTAAACTAATCCGTTTTTAAAAAATCTTAGTATGCAGTTTCAAAGAACAATACCTTTCGATCAAGATATAAATGGTTCCGATCGGACTATCTTAGCATATTTTCAGTCTCGGTGCTCATCGCCACTACGTGGACTGCCGTCCACAGTGATATTTATTATTATAAAATACATTATTTATAATATAATTTAACTTCAATGAATATTTAGATTTAAAATCTATATTTTGTTGTGCCTAAAAGTATGCGATATAATATTTAATATCATAAAACTGTGAAATAATGAAGCCTACACCTAGACACCTTAATATAAATATCAAATCGTGAATGTTTGCTATGAAACTTTCGAAAAAATCTTTTATATAAATAAATACTCTTTGAGATTAGACCAGGGGCAAAGTGACCCAGTCGTAGTCTTCCAACAGGTAGGCATTCTGCTCGAACTGCTCCACCAGCTGATCAATGACACAGATAACCGCCGCCGGCGAGATCCATTCCCTGGCATGGAAGCCGCCGTCCATGAAGATCACCATCTTCCCGGCCCTTCCATCGCCATTTGTGATAGTAATGATTGTAAAATTCAAGTAAAGTATCAAATGTCAAATTTTTAAGTCTGATAGCGCAATGTTTAAGCTTTCATTTCGTCCACGGCAGACTGTTTAATTGTGCCAAATTATTATTTTACAGCAGGGAGCGTAATTAATATAAGTTTTATTATAAAAATCAAAAAATAAAAGCGATTTTTTAAAAAGTTTTTTTTTTATGATTATAAAAATCAAACAATAAGAGTTATTCTTTTATTCTTATTATAAAAAATTAAAAATTAAAATCAAATTGGAATATCTCGTTTAAACAAAATTCAAATATTATTATATTTGATTTTTATTTTTTAATTTTTAATTTTCAAAGTTAAAATTGACATTTATTTAAAAATCGGGAAAAAAAATTTTTTATTTTTAATTTCCCCGCACTTCCCTGACGATTTTTAGACCATTGATTAAATTTATTTACGGTGCCTGTTTTACAGACTTTTAAAAAATGCAAAAAATTCAATCTGACATCTTTAAATCAAAATAGTTCAAAAACTAGAGCCAATCCAATATTTTCATGCACAGATTCAGATTCTTTGGAAATAATTTAATCAGAATCGGCTTTTATTGGGTGGGCACCATGAAGTTCTTAGAATGTTGTTGGCCTGTGTATTTAGCAAGCGCACTTTTTTATTAGGGTAAATTAGTTACTATTTTAATGCCCGTCTGAATAAAATCTTTTAAACTATAGCAGAATGTCTTGCTAAATATTAATTGCTTGTATTGGGGGCCTCTGAGTCAACCATTTCCATTGGTATTTGAACTGGATCCTCAATATGGAAAAGCGTCGTGGGCCTCGGACAAGCCGTTTCCGTGTCCTCACTCTGGAAAAGCGTCATTGGCCTCTGACAAGCGGGTTCTGGATCCTCATTCTGAAAAAGCGTCATGGGCTTCGGACAAGCGGATTCCGTGTCCTCACTCTGGAAAAGCGTCATGGGCCTCTGACAAGCGGGTTCTGGATCCTCATTCTGGAAAAGAGTCATGGGCCTCTGACAAGAGGGTTCCGTGTCCTCACTCTGGAAAAGCGTCATGGGCCTCGGACATGCTGGTTTCGGCTTGGGGCATTTTTTAGTGGACATCGGCTTGCGGCAAATCATGGCGGCTCTGGGCTTGTGGCATTTCTTCGGAGCTCTGGGCTTTGGGCATTTAGGCTTGGAGTAATGGCGTTTAATGGACTTAGACTTGGGGCAGGCTTTCCTCATAGGCTTTGCGCAAGACTTTTTCTTTGGTGGCTTCCTTGTCTCACAGCCCCGGCCCCTGGAGGCGCTTGACCCGCGTCCGATCATGTAATTACTCATCACATCATCGCCACACTCAGCCTTATCGCTACACATGGTGTCTGACGAGACACTGGATCTCTCGGCGATTTTGGGTCTCTATAGGGAGCAGATGAGATAATATAGAATTGGGACCATCAGTCAGCTTAACTTACAGCAGAGAACATTGCTCGCTGGCGATCAGGCATTTTCTCCCAGAATCGGGCGGCTGCTTCCGATATTTTAATGGTGTAATCCTCAAGGAAGTTGCAAAAGCGGACATCGTCACCTTCCTCCAGCTGGCCGCCGGCCTTAGAACCCTCTTTAGAGTTGGAACTATGTGCGGAACAATTTTCCTATAATGAGCAGATGATATCCATATTAAGTTGCTATATAAAATCCTGATATCAGCTACCACATCTTACCGAGGAGAACTGTCCTATATGCAGAGTCGCCGAACTCTTGACCTCACTGGACATATCAGAGCTACACTCGTCACAACTGTGTATCTCTGGGGTACTCATAATTTTTATTTTTCCTATCACGCGCAGAATTTTTTTTGAAAATAAAAAGCCTATCGAATTTGTTTCTAAGAAATTTTGCTCACAGAAACTGTTGTGCTCCGATTGAGTTGGTGTTGTGGACTGAATGTAGATTCAGCTGAGCAACATTACAAAGGGGTGTTCGCTTTGAATGAAAAGTCGCAGATTGCTTGGCTTCCCAAATTTTGTAAAATTTAAGTTGGAAGGGGAATCTTTAGAAACAATTATCCTATATTATGCGCTCTTATATTGACCATTTTGTAGCTTAAAGAGCTAGGCAAGAGTGAAACAAGTTCTTCACCGCTCTTTCCTCCTCAACGCCTCTTCAGCTTCCGCAGAAGTCATATTGTGGTGCAAGCAGGGACATGTATCACCAAGGACATTAGAACATAAAGATAAGTAACGCCATACGTTATTTTCGCACTCAAATTTTTTATGCTGGCTAAGGAGCTGGCTCCAGACTCTCTTCAAATTTTATTCAAAAGCCAGAGAGAAAGCGCATAAAAGATCTGTACGCACTTGCTTGATCTGTGTACGAGTATACTCTCACATTGAAGGGCGTCCTATTTCTAGATTTTTACGCTCTCAACTTTGTGCTAGCGAGAGGTTAACAAATTAGTCGCTTGCATTTTTAAACTCCAAATATTTCTGGAATAACGCACTTAAATATTTATCTAAGGCAGGAACAAATATTACCTCGTTATAATGTATTTTTAAGTAAAACAAATAATTCCCATTTCTCTGAAAATCATTTCAAAAATATATGTGTGATTTAAATGTTCACTGAGGGGTTATTATTATTATTATATATTATTGTATGAATCCAGTGTTTTGCCTGGATTTCACTGGGTTCCAGGGTATTTGACTTAATGTGGACTTGAAACCCGGTGGGGCGACGAATCGCTACTTTTTTTCTAGAAAATATGAATGATCAAGTCTTTTCGGGCAGAGCGGGTTTACGGGTAAACTACAGCTAAAACACACTCGACTTCAGCTTGTTAAATTTAAACAAGTTTACGTAGAATTGTGGTTTTAAGTATTCCATTACACGTATACTTCTCTTTAGAATTCTGGAAATGTAATTAGTGTGACATGAAGGGCACCCTCCCAACCCGCACTTTTAATTACAGAAAATAATAATTAGCTAAAGAGCGAGTTCGTGTTTTTTGCAAGTGTCTTTAATTCGTACGGACAAATCAACAAAGTGTCAACAAAGCTCGGGATGTTACACCCTTAGTATCCCCAGTGGGATCCGAATCCATCGAAGCTGGCGTGAGCCACCACGGCGGCGGGGGAGTACTTCACGAAGGCGGCGGGGGCGGCGGCTACCACGGGAGCGGAGTACACGGGAGCAGGTGCGGAGTACACTGGAGCAGGTGCGGAGTACACAGTCTTGGCCAGAACTGGAGCAGGAGCGGCATAAACTGGAGCAGGGGCGGAGTAGACGGTCTTGGCCAGAACTGGAGCAGGAGCAGAGTACACGGTCTTGGCCAGAACTGGAGCAGGAGCAGCGTAAACTGGAGCAGGAGCGGAGTAGACGGTCTTGGCCACCACGGGAGCCGGGGCAGCGGCGTAGAAGGACTTGG